>SJXQ01012957.1:46653-82299 GCA_006408695.1 Aepyceros melampus | reverse complement strand
AACTTGTGATTACATTGTAACTCATGCTACATTCCTCAGTTTATTTCTTATCTTTCTAAATCTTATTTTCCTCTAGCATCTTAAGATCATTATCTCCTAAAAAGGCTTCTCAGTTCAGTTCAGTTCAGTTCAGTCGCTCAGTCGTGTCCGACTCTTTGCAACCCCATGAATCGCAGCACACCAGGCCTCCCTGTCCATCACCAACTCCCGGAGTTCACTCAGACTCACGTCCATTGAGTCCGTGATGCCATCCAGCCATCTCATCCCCGGTCGTCCCCTTCTCCTCCTGCCCCCAATCCCTCCCAGCATCAGGGTCTTTTCAAATGAGTCAACTCTTCGCATGAGGTGGCCAAAGGCTTCTAGCTATTCTTAATTAATCCTAAACTCTAAACTCAGCAAACTTATTTTGCCATCAACATTCCCCTCACAAACAAGTCTCAGATAATAATCCTTCCCATGACCTTAAGCTGCTCATCCTGGGACATTCTTTGTAAAGATCCTTGAACAAATGTCAATGGTTATTTTATAGATTATTTTCTGGGTACAACTGTAGAAGGCTTTGTGCTTTCTCATGCTTCTCTCAAGCACCTTAACATTCTTTCCAGCCAACTCAACCGAAGAAAGGAAAAAACAAGTAAGAATCACAAGACCTAACTCCTTCATACCGGGACCATGCCTGCAAGATGAGGAGAGGGGATTGGGGCCATGCCTCCATTTTGTCAGTAATGCCTAACGCAGCTCCCAACACTTAAAGATAGAGGTCTATGCTTAAACAGGTCTATGCTTAAAGCATGCTAGTAAGGTCATGCTTAAAATCTTGCATGCTAGTCTTTCGCATTATGCAAACGAAGAACTTCCAGCGGTCCAAGATGGATTTAGAAAAGGAAGTGGAACCAGAGATCAAATTGCCAACATTCTCTGGATCATAGAGAAAGGTAGGGAATTCCAGAAAAACATCTACCTTTGTTTCCTCAGCTACTCCAAAGCCTTTGACTGTTTGAATCGTCATAAACTGTGTAAAGCTTTTAAAGAGATGGGAATATCAGACCATCTTACCTGTTTCCTGAGAAACCTGTATGCAGGTCAAGAAGCAACAGTTCAGTTCAGTTCAGTTAAGTCGCTCAGTCGTGTCCGACTCTTTGCGCCCCATGAATCGGAGCACGCCAGGCCTCCCTGTCCATCACCATCTCTCGGAGTTTACTCAGACCCACGCCCATGGAAAGCAGCCATGAAATTAAAAGATGCTTACTCCTTGGAAGAAAAGTTATGACCAACCTAGATAGCATATTCCAAAGCAGAGATACTACTTTGCAGACAGTTAGAACCCTGTATGGAACAACTAATTGCTTCAAGATTGAGAAAAGAATATCTGCTGTCACCCTGTTTCTTTAATCTATACCCTGAGCACATCATGAGATGCAAGGCTGGATGAGTTACAAGCTAGAATCAAGATATGTGGGAGACACATCAAACACCTCAGCTATGCAGATGATACCACTCTAATGGCAGAAAGCAAAGAGGAACTAAAGAGCCTCTTGATGAGGGTGAAGGAGTAGAGTGAAAGAGTAGGCTTAAAACTAAATATTAAAAAAAAAAAAACTTTAGATCATGGCATCCAACCATATTATTTATTGGCAAATAGAGGGATAAAATGTGGAAGTAGTAATAGATTTCCTCTTCTTGTGCTCTAAAATCACTGTAGATGGTGATTGTAGCCAGGAAATCAGAAGATGGTTGCTTCTTGGCAGGAACGCTGTGACAAACCTAGACAGTGTGTTGAAAAGCAGAGACATTACTCTGCTGACAAAGGTAGGTCCATATAGGTAAGGCTATGGTCTTCCCCAGTGGTCATGTACAATTGTGAGAGTTGGACCATAAAGAAAGCGGACCACTGAAGAACTGATGCCTTTGAACATCTTGAGATTTCCTTGGACATCAAGGAAACCAAACCAGTCAATCTGAAGGGAAATCAACCCTGAATACTCACTGGAAGGACTGATGTTGAAGCTGAAACTTCAGTATTCTGGTCATTTAATGCAAACAGTTGACTCATGGGAAAAGTCCCTGATGCTGGGAAAGATTGAGGGCAGAAGGAGAAGAGGGCATCAGAGGATGAGATGGCTGGATGGCATCACTGATGCAATGAACATGAATTTGGGCAAACTTCAGGAGATGATGAGGGACAGGAAGACCCGCCGTGCTGCAGTCATGGGGTCACAAAGAATCAGACATGACTGGATGACTAACAACAACAAGAAGTGCTTTATATCTTGCTTTTTTATTTAACAACAAATTTCTGCACAGTAAATATGACCACATAGTATCAACCTTTTCAATGTCTGTTTGATATTCTTTTGTACAATACACCACACATTACTGTGTCATTTTTAACCAACTCATTATTATTATCTGGGTTATTTTCAGTCTTACAGAGTTGCAATGAAGATCTTCATACACAAAAAGTTAACTGCTTATGCAAGTATATTTAAAGGATAAATGCCTCAAACTGGAATTTCTAGATTAATGGCATTGTGTACCCAATCTTTAATATTCACTAAAAGGTGACATGAAGTAACATATTCATAATATCAGTTCTTATTTCCCCAAACTTCAGCAAATTCTGGATATATTTTCCCTAGCCCCGATTTCTTCTCTTGATTATCTGAAGCATGGCCTCCATCTGCTGACCCTACATTGCCCTTACCTCTCCCGATACAATTTGGTTTCCAGATGCTAGTTGCATTATTTCGCTTTCCAGCCCACTGACAGTGTACCAGAAAGTTAGGCATTAAAAGCATACTCTTAATAGTATTTGGCGGTACTATATCCAAAAATACAAAAATGCCCCAAATCTGCCAATCATTCCTCCCTCTCTCTTCTCCCCATAAGTTTCCCAAGAACTCTATAAAAGAAACAAAGCAAATGGAAAACCGTGGAGTGACCGTAGAGTCGGTGACCAGTGATTACAAAAGCACATATCTGGCAGAGGCTCAGGGGCTGTGGCTAAGCATGACCTTTACCCACGCCACCCTCCCCTCGCCCAAATCTGCATCTTGGGAGGATTTGAAAACCTATTAGGTGAGGAAATCACGGATAGAGCTGCTGAGTTTGTTGGTGAATTGCCTAACTCAGTCACCTAATATAGAAGAGCCGAGGAGAATATTTCTGGATTAACATGTATTTTTAACTTAAAGCTTTCTCACCACTGGTGAAGGAAGTGGAATTTCTTGGATTTATTTATATATGAGAGCGGCAGCTCCTCTTCCCAAGTGGATACAGGAAGACAGGGAGGAACAGAGCAGAGAGGTCCTCCTCCCCCAGCTGTCAGAGCGAGACCAGAAAGAGAAGCCACCCTACATCAGACCAGGACATATTTCCTAAAACTGCTTATTTCTGGGCAAAGTGAGTGCTGTGACCAAGCAAATCTGCAAGCACCTCTCCTTCTTGGCACATTGTGTTAATTGCTCAATCATGTCTAACTCTTTGCAACCCCAGGAACTGGAGCTCACCAAGCTCCTCCATCCATGGAATTCTCCAGACAAGAATACTGGAATGGGTTGCCTTTCCCTTTTTGAAGGGATCTTCCAGACCCAGGGACTGGTCCCAGGTCTCCCGAATTTTAGGCAGATCCTTTACTGCCTGAACCACCAAGGAAGCTCTAAAGTGTTAGCGGCTCAGTCGTGTCCAACTCTTTGCCACCCCATGGGCTGTAACCTACCAGGCTCCTCTGTCCATGGAATTCTCCAGGCAGGAATACTAGAGTGTGTTGCCATTCCCTTCTCCAAGGGATCTTCCCAACCCAGGGATTGAACCTGAGTCTCCTGCATTGCAGGTGGATTCTTTATCATCTGAGCCACCAGGGAAGCCCTTCATGAAGGTCTAATTTATTTTAGGCAGCCAGTGTGGACATTTGCAGGGAGCAATAGTCCTGCCAGGCTCCTCTGTCTGTAGGAATTCTCCAGGCAAAAATACTGGCGTGAGTAGCAATCATTTTCTCCAGGGGATCTTCCCAATCCAAGGATAGAACCCAGGTCTCCTGCATTGCAGGCAGTTTTTTTTTTTTTTTTTTTTTTTACCATCTGAGACATCAGGGAAGTGTGTAATTGTTTTTATCTTTGTTTTGACACAAGTGGAAGGAAAATACAATGTAAAATATTTAGATGAAATTGAACTTCATTCTGAATTTAAGGATGAACTTCACTCTCGAAGACCAATGTATGAAAATACATAAAATGCACCACTGGTTTCAATTTTTTAGAAATTACAATTTACCAAAGATAAAATGATTTGATTTTGCCTAGAGTCAGCAGAATATAACTAAAATAAAGATGTGATCTCGGCCTTAGCACATGTTGTAGACTATTCTGAAGGTTCTTCTGTCAACCTGGGAAACTCCTACACATCCATCAAGACACAGCACATGTGACACCTCCTCTGTGCTGCCTTCCCTGCTCTTTCCTTTATTTTCTCACTCCAGCTCACAGTTACTTCTACCAAGACACTCATCTCATGGAACAGAAACCAATTTTTCCATTCCTTGCCATCCCCGTTAGACAGTGAGGTCCTTAAGAGTTTGTGGTTTGTGGTTCAGTCACTGTTTCCATAGCTGAAAGCATCTGGAACACAGATACTCAGTAAACATTTATAAAATAAGTTTTAAAAATATATGGCCACTTATGCTTGTGGTTCATTAATTGGAACCAGAAATGACAAGGAAACTTAAAGAATGTCTTTTCTATTAAAGATTGCCTAGAGGAAGAATTCCATTAACTCGAGGTCCCATAGAATAGAGAACTCACAAAATATGAAAATTGATACCTTTATAAAAAAAATCAGGAATATTTGTAGCTTCTGGACACCTGGTAAGAACTTAGGAGGAAAGAAATGATTTCCATCTTCTGGATCCATAGGAGCATTAAGTGACTTTTAGTGAGTTTCAGCCATTTGCTGACACGGTTTATATGTTCTAAAAACTCTTACCTCCTTTTTGTTTTCATCATCTCTAAGATTTACTGGCAATCAAAGATAACTGTGTAAGAAGAAAATCTGCGCTTCTGCTTAAGAATTTCTCTGTAGCTCATTCAACTTGCTCTTTTTGGTTTAATAATTCCCTGGATCAATGTACACTGATAAGCACTTACCTAATATAAGAGTTTATGAACCTAAATGAAAAACATTTCTCTCCTTGTTACATTAAATAGAATGGCTTGAGTAGCAAGTTCTACTTCACTTTGTGCACATATCAAATGGTTTATTTCTCCTTGTGATTGTTTTTGTTTCGGTCACATACAAAATGAATCACATAAATATTTATCTAAGTAGGCTTAAACTTATTACTGCGAAATAAGATTATGCAGCAAGACAATAACTCCACTGACAGAGTAGAAAGACAATTAAAAAAAATCTTTTTTTTTCCTTCCTACTATCCAATCAAAGAACCAATTTAGAAGAATGTAGCTCACAGATATTTTTCAATATACAGAAGGAACTGCTATCTATTCTTAAGTTTTAGCTAGAATCAGAAAGGAGAGGAAGTCAGAAGAAATGATGCAAAGAAAATCCTCTTACTAAGATTGTGGGGAGAACAGAAAAAGAGAAGGCAAGTGAGGTGCTCATATGTATGTCTAATTTTAGGTTCTCTAGGGAAAAAGAGAGAAACCAAGGGAAGGGAGGGCACTAGGGGAAGGCAGCTGTGTCTACAAGCTGCCCTTCTGCCCATATCTACCTGGACACAAGCCACATCAAAATAAACTTGGCAGCATGAATAAAAAATGCTGCCTGGCACATTAGCAAACAAGGGATGTTGCAGGCCTCAAGCCACTACAGTCTCCCCACCAGTGAGCCCGGATGCTATCAGGCTGGAAACAAAGAACACTTAGCATGTGGCAGTCAGCTGCTGCAGTCAACCATGCGCTGCACCCTGATGGAATTCAGGATGGAGACACAGAGGCTGCTCACTGCCAAGCCCCAGTGCACTGCAACTGCTCCCTGTAGTGTGCCCTGTGTGGACTCAAGATGAGAAAGCAAAGGACTCGGGCCCCAGATAGCAGAGGGGCATGGAAAAGTAATGGTTTCAGTGAGCCCAGACTCCTGTGTGTATGTTCCCATATGCTGAAAAGTGGTAAATTCCTTAGCTTCTTTAATTAACAATAATCTTTTCATGTTCTGACTAACTGATTTTTGTTGCAGAAACTTGTATGTATCCTTGCTCTTCCTTTACCTCTTCAGAGCAGCTCCTCAAAGCTACTGGAGAGGCTGGAATTGAATCCTCAGTTCAGATCAGCTCAGTTGCTCAGTCGTGTCTGACTCTTTGCAATCCCACAGACTGCAGCGGCCAGGCCTCCCTGTCCATGGCCAGCGCCCAGAGTTTACTCGAACTTATGTCCATTGAGTCAGTGATGCCATCCAACCATCTCATCCTCTAATGTCCCCTTCTCCTCCCGCCTTCAATCTTTCCCAGCATCAGGGTCTTTTCCAAGGAGTCAGTTCTTTGCACCAGGTGGCCAAAGTATGTGAGTCATCAGGAAATCTGAATAAAACAGAATTCTCAACTTTTGTTGTGCTTTTTTTTTTTTTTTTTCAGTCTCCAGCAGCACAGTGTCATCAAATAGATGGAAGATGTTATGGGCTTTTTAACATTCCCCAAATTTTGATTTTTCCCAAAATTTACATGTCAAAGCCTTAATGTTACTGAATTCAAATTTCATCTGCTCGCCACATGACAGGCCAGTAATTTGGAGCCAAGGTATTGAGGCAAGGAATAGCGACTGTATTCTGAAAGCTGGGTGTTCGAGAAGATGGTAGACTAATGTCCCAGAGTACCATCTTATCTGGGTCTGGATGCCAGTTTCTATTATAGAACAAAGCAGGGTGGGGAGTGAAAAAAAGTTAAGGAAAAAGGTCATAAATCTTGCAACTATCTCTTGGCTTGGCCACACTGGGGAGGGAATGTGTTAATTCTTTTTTTCTGCAGCCATTCACTGGTGGTCAGGGTCAGAATGTCTCCTCGTGAACTGAACCTTAACATGTAGGCAAAGAAGCAGAGTTTCCTAGGTCAGGCCATTATGTACGCTCATAGCTACAGACGGTCTTCTCCCAGTGGCTCAGCCGGTAAAGAACATACCTGCCAATGCAGGAGACACAGAGGCACAGAGAGTTCGACCCTGGGTTGGGCAGATCCCCTGGAGAAGGAAATGGCAATCCACTCCAGTATTCCTGCCTGGAATATCCCACGGACAGAGGAGCCTGGCGGACTACAGTCTATAGGGGTGCAAAGAGTCAGACACGGCTGAGTGTGCATGCACACACACACAATTATAGACACCATCCTTTCGGCGATTATGTTAGGGGAAGCCACTGACTGAAACCGCCTACCCTGGCCAAGCACCACAGTAACCATCTGTGTGAGTTGTTTTACAGCAGTAGGTTCTGCTAAGGAACGCTGAACAAATAAGCCACCACCAACCGGAAGAGTTTGGGAAGGTTCAAAAGGTGACATCACGTGTCTAACCAGGCTGTTTCCCGCTGCTGTGACTTCAAACTCAGGCTCCCCCAGTTTTGTCTGTCACAGAATGAACTGTGAAGGAGAGAGGAATCTCCCTGGCTGGCCCTCCCCACGGGCCCCCTTCAGTTTCAGTGTGGGGCAGGGAGAGTGACAGGACCCTCAGCGGGGCTCATGGTTGAAACGGCTCATGATGTTGACCTTGCAAACAAAGAATAAAGTCACAGCGACCCTTGAGACTGACCAAACTGCGCAAACACCACTCTGTTTTCTCTCTGGCGCCTACCTTCTCAAAGCTACAAGACCACCAGATTCCAGACCTCCAGCTATGTGATCACACAGGACGCAACTACAGGCTAATAATTAACCATCCCTTCAGAGAATGTTTCATTGGCGGGGTATAAGAAAGACGCTGTCAGAAACGGAGGACACTGGTTCTCCTTCAGGGCCAGTCATCCTATTGTTTCCCTCAAATAAATTTCCCTTTTCTTGCCTCACTGCCTGGCTCTCTTTCTTTTTCTCTGCACTCGCCTTCCAGAGAGGAAGGGAATCATCTCAGGTTCTGTTTCAGCACTGAAACACCAAAGCTGCCAGGCGTGGTCCCCCACCTTTGAAAATGACCCGCAGCCTCCAGAAGCTCACGTGTGCTTTCTCTTATTCAGTATTCCAGTTTGCTCGCATCTTGGCTGAGTGTTCTATTATTAAAACAACAGTGGCAGCGCTGCTGCATTTTGATAGAGACACTCAAGTTATGATTGTCAGAGTCTGAGTTATTAGCGGCATTGCTTGGAAATTTCCTGATTGTTTCTTAGACATTTGTTTCTAACCAGATTGTTATCTTGATGAAGATTTAGAATATATCTTCTCCCTGCCTGCCCAGCTACTCTACTTCAACAGTACACTCACTAGGTGATTTTATTAGCTCCTCGGACATTTGTGGTTAAGACTGCAGTTTCTGTTCATGCCATATCTGGTGTAACTAGCATTTTTGTAACAGGGAAGAACAGAATCTGACTCTCTGTTGGATATATTTCTTTTACTTTAACCTTTGCTCCCTGTTGCTTTTGTTACTATAATCACTGAAAGGATGCTATCTATAGTTGTGAGCATACATAATGTGCTGCCTTGGAGTACCCAGCCCCTTTGCCTGATAAATTGCCTTTGTTAAGTTTGCAGGGAGACATTCAAACTCTACTCACCTGAATGGCTACAGAAAAGAAGAAATTAACATGTCCATTCTCGGAGACTGGCCAAGCCAGCAGAAATTTTGCAAGAGTTAAGGCCTTTTTACTTTACTTCCTCATCTCCTCCTCCTCCTGTCTGTTCTGTAAAAGAAACTGGCATCCAGACTCTGGTAAGATGTTACTCTGGGATGCTAGTCCACACCCCTTTAAATATCTGGCTCTCTGAATAAAGTTGCTGCTCCCTGTCTCAACACCTTGTCTTCTGGTCATCGACCTATCACGTAGCAAGCAGACTGAACTTGGGTTTGGTAACATCTTGTAAAATGGGCTTTTAATATAATTGAATACACTTTTTGCTGTTGTTCACTCGCTCAGTCATGTACGACTCTGCGACCCCATGAACTGCAGCATGCCAGGCTTCCCTGTCCTTCACCATCTCCCAGAGCTCACTCAAATTCATGTCCATTGAGTCAGTGATGTATACTTACTTAATAATAATAATAAAGATGCTATTATAGAGATGTCCATAAAAATATAGTTAATTTTGGGCTGTTTCTGTTATATGTATGAAAATACATGTGATTTATTTTTGTTCCTAGTTTTACTGATAACAAAACATGGATATAAAAAGATGTCTGAAATTACTCATCTATATTAAAGTAGCAAGGATGGACATTTACATTTATAGAGACACACCCATCCCAATCTCTAAGTCATTAACTTATTAACCAGAGTCATAATAAATGATCATTAAGAATCAACTTGCAATTCTGAAAATGATAAGCTTCCCTTTCTGAAAGGAAGCAGGGCAGTGGTTCCAAGAGAATGCCAGTGGAATGTCTTTCCAAACTTAGTAGTGAAGTCTTGTGAAATTCACAGCGATTTAGTATAAACGACTAGACAATCGACTATTTGGCATTAAGATAAACCCAACTTAACAAAGTTGTGTTAATAAAGCCACAATTCAACAATTTGTTCAGTGTCTTTTCATGCATTAGGACATTTTAAGTTAAAAAATATAGAAAAGAAGGCCAGCACTTAAAATTACAATTATTAGGCTTACTACAAATCCTTCTTCTTGGTGTTATCCCAGGTCAGACTAACAGTGTTATACCGAGACATCATTAGCCCCTTCCTTCATAATCACTAGTTTCCAGTGTTCCTATTATTGTTCCTGTCCTGTGTGTATTAGAAAAATTTTAAGAGGAAGTTGGTGCTGAGATTTAAGATGTGAGCCTTGTGCTCTGGACTGAGGCAGGGTCTGATGCAAAGCTCAGCTCTGCCATTTGCTGTCAGTGGAGCCTTTGTAAGTTAATCACTGTGAAGGGTGGTTTACTCTACTCCCAGGTATAATTCAGATAGTAATAGCTGTTATATAAGCATTTACTGACATCTAAAAATTAGCATTTAATATGATGCCTGGTGTATAATTTTAAATACTTAATAAATATTACTTATAATTAGATCACAAAATGAAAATTATAGCTAAACAAGGGAGATAATCACAAGTTGAAACTTTTGAACATATGATTCTTAACCAGTTATTTAATATTTGAATGATGTGAATAGTCTCTCATGATGTATTTAGACTTTAAAACATCAATACAGTATATTAATGCACATATATGGAATTTAAAAGATAGACTTTTATAATGGCTATCAAATTGTTAGTAATGATCACTTTTTTACTTTTTAATAATATTGAAGCATTGTTATGATTTACATTGTATTAGGTTTATAAGTAAAATCCAGAGATGATTTAAAGTGTATGGGAGCAAGAGGTACTTAAGTTACATACAAGAACAATTTTGAGCACCCGTGGATTTCAGGCTCCATGAAAGTCCTAGACAATCCCCCCAACCCCTCGCAAGGATACCAAAGAACCACCAGGCCACAGCAATGAAAGTGCCAAGTCCTAGCCACTAGACAGCCAGGGAATTCCCAAGAACTACTGTCCTCTAATGTGCTAAGATAGTAGACCTTAACTGTTCTCACCACACACACACACACACACACACACACACACACACATGGCAGTTACATGATGGGATGGAGGTGTTAACTAGTGAGTAAAGTCGCTCAGTCGTGTCCGACTCTTTGCGACCCCATGAACTGTAGCCCACCAGGCTCTTCCATCCATGGGATTTTCCAGGCAAGAATACTGGAGTGGGGTGCCATTTCCTTCTCCAGGAGATCTTCCCGATCCAGGGATTGAACCCGGGTCTCCTGCATTGTAGGCAGACACTTTACCGTCTGAGCCACCGTTAACTAGTGCGATGGTGGTAATCTTTTCCCAGTAGCTAATGTATCAAATCAATGCACTGTACACCTTAGACTTACACAATGTTATCTGTCAGTCAACTACATCTCAGTAAAGCAGGGAAATTAAACAAAAAACTAAAAATACACTTACCTTTGACCAAACTAGTATATTTAATTTTATAAATAAAACATATGTACATTTGTATCTGATTTGTAGTTATCTAAAATCTTTTAGTAGATGTGGGTAACATGCATATTTTTCAGTGTTTAATCATTGTCTGCTAGGTTCTGTTACTGAATGAGAGTCTTGGTTTCATTCCTACTGAGAAATAAGCTTAAGTAATGATTGAGAATAGGAAAAATTATAATGAACAAGATGCCACATTATGCATGAAATGTGTATTTGTTAACATTTTGTTCTAAATTAATTGCATATTTTATTTCAACATAATGTAATGTTTTTAATATTAAGCTTAACCATTTAAAGGATTTCAATTTTTATTTAAGAAATGTACAATGAATCCACGCTTTCCTATCAACTGCCTCCGTGGGAATCTTCTCCTTGTGGACTGTGAACCAAGACTTTACTACTGACAGTTCTTCTAGAAGAAAACTAGCTGTTAGCCTGTAGCGAGGAAAACTTGCAGTGATTTGTCAGTGTCCTTATTAGAGTGCTTAGAAGTAAGTAGTTTGACTGTGTAAATAAAATATACTAAACATCCTCATATTCCTGGGGTGGCATTGACCAATATGGTAGCACTAGCCCCAAGCAGGTATATAAATTCAAATGCAAATTAATTAAAATTAAATACATTTAGATGGAATTCCTGGGTGCCACCAGCCATACTTCCAGTGCCATGCAGCCCATTTCCATGATGGTAAGAAGGTGTCCTGGGTGGCACTAGACTTGAGTTACCATTTTCCATTGTAATGAAAACTAAGGTTAAACAAGAATTACTGAAATAACGTGACGACTAAACATTCATTTCTTTCTCTTTTTCATTTTTTTGTTTAATTTCTTTTTTCCCATTTTTTTCTGCCTGTGTTCCTCATCTCAATATCAGCCAATATGATTTCAGTTTCAAAATGGAATAATTTATTTCAAATAAAAAATTAATTTAGAAAAACAAGTTGAAGTAAAAAGATTTCCTGAGAAATTTAGAGAACAATATAGAAATGGATATTTAAACACTGTATGTCAGGTGATTATCTAGTTAACAAGCAATTTCCAAGTAAAAATCTGTTAATTCATCCTTGGTGAATTAGGCAAAACTCGCTTTGATATTTCGTTCTCCATGTTAGAGGAAACTCTCCATCCTTTTCCAATTATTGTGAAGAATATCAGACTATATCACAGAGAAACAGCCAGGCTTGGTGCTCACGGGGCCACCTTGCTGTTAGTGGCGACCACTGGCCCCGCAACAGAGCCCTCTGCTTCTGTGTGCTCACAGCAATGGTGTTGGGGTAGGAGTCTCCCGCTGCTCCATCACTGTAAGGCAAGATGGGATGGGTTGTGTCTCCCCAGGGCATCTTCTCTCCAGGCCTCTTTCTCTTTCAAGTTTAGGCCATCTTGCAGGAATAAACTGACTCCAATTCAGATTAAGAGCGACTTCACACCAGTCTCAGACCCAGGCATATCTTACAAATAAGCTTTTAACTAAAAGCCCTGCACTTGCTCAACTATTTAAAAAACTGTTTTCCATACTTCTCTACCATTTGCTCCATTAGCCAACTGGGGACAGAACAACAACCTTTAATTAACAAAATGTACGACGCACAATGGTGTTTCTTCACTCCTCCACCCCAATCCCCATTTCATTAGGGCTCCCCTGATAGTTCAGTTGGTAAAGAATCTGCCTGCAATGTGGGAGACCTGGGTTCAATCCCTGGGTTGGGAAGATACCCTGGAGAAGGGAAAGGCTACCCACGGCAGTATTCTGCTCTGGAGAATTCCATGGACTATATTGCTCATGGGGTCACAAAGAGTCAGTCGAACATGACTGAGTGACTTTCACATAGTTCCCCTAGAGGGGGTATTTTTTAGACTTTTTAAAATAGTTCCCCTGGAGGGAGCCTTTTTAGACTTTTTTTTTTTTAATTCAGTGAGCACACCGTTGGATCTTACTTCCCTGACCAGGGCTACAGCAGTGAAAGCATGAGTCCTAACCACTGGACTGCCAGGGAGTTCCTGCTTTTTAGACATTTTTAACTAATCTTCCCAGCATGAAATTTTAATACCTCAGATATATTGTGTATGTAATTATAATTATATATATTTAATACATAATTACTGTAGGTATATCTGCTTTGTACTGAGAGGGTAACAGACAGGAAGGCTAAGGGTCTCCAAACGGAGGAAATAGGGTGCAAGTGTCAGACATTTTTTATATCTCTTTTAAACAGCAGGAGGAAACAAACTACAAATGTCAGATTATTTTTTCCCTTCTCTATACAAAATTAAAAGGAGGTTTCTCTGAAAATTCTGTGTTGCCATGACGACACCTGGTTCCACCTGAACGTAACTTTTCTCAAATCTCAACTAACCAATGCGTTTTTCCTATGGAAATGTTTTTCTTAAGCTATGTTAATGAACTATGGATTTACCCTAGACTCTCTTCAAGTCAGTTCCGCTTAAGACTCAGAACTGATAATGGCTCAAGGAACCAGTATGTTTTACTCATACATTGTTCTCCTAATCTATGTTAATAAAACTATATATTTTCTCAGAAACCTGCCTTTCTTCAAGATTCATGTCAATTGTTTTATGGCCCAGGATGACTCACCTTGTGCCAAAGTTATCTCAAAATGCATGTTGTGGGTGAGGCGCTTGGTGCCACTCTGAGTTTTGAGACATCTCCTTTCTCTAACAGTTTGCTCATAGGTATATAACATAATGCTAACGGCTAGCAGGGAGGCACTCATTCTGCCCTCTTCTGATGTCTATGTCAGAAGCTTTCTCTCTTTTATACTTTAATAAAACTTTATTACACAAAAGCTCAGAGCGATCAAGCCTCATCACTGGCCCCCGATTGAATCTCCTCTCCTCTGGAGGCCAAGAATCCCGGCATCTCTCATGGCTCAGCAACAACCTTTCAGTACATAAAAAGAGTAAGAATTTTTCACTTTCCAAGAATCAAGTTTTATCCTGTTGGGGGTGATGTTTCTCCCTTTGATAATTCCTAATAAATGGGAACTGAAATATTAGAAATAGGTACCATTTTCTAGATACTTTGTGTATGTTGCAGTGTGTACATTTCAAAGATTATAGCTCACTTGAGTGTCAAGATACAGAAAATATTTATTTTTTCCTGCATACAACATATTTACATACTTTAGTAGGTTAGTGAGGAAATAAACTCTCTGGGCTTTCTGAGAAGTTAAAGAAGTCCTTGGATTTGCCCTTGGAGATCTTGAGTCATTCTATTCTGTTTTCAATGTAACTGCTGACAGGAAGGGGAGGACTGGGAAAGAGTATGGAAAGAGGGGAAGAAGTAGATGAAGATACTTAGATAATAGCACATTTTTTATTTCCCATATTTACTCAAGCTCATCATCTAATAGTTACCCTGTCTTTTCTGAAACTCTAACTTAACAGGTTAGTGCTTAGAAAGCATCAGTCATTTCCTCTTTATCAGTTAATAAAATCCCCCACCATTTCCTAAAAAGAAAATAATATTCAAATATTGAATACTGAATTCAATATGAGAAAGTCATCATAGTTTAATAATTGCTAAAATTTTACACTAATCTGCATTTTTTAACTTACAAAGTTTTCTTCCGTCATGTTAGTTAACAAATCAACAAATGTTTACAATTAAGACAACAATAATGTGCTTTGTTTATATTTTTCTTTATTGTGATTCATACTTGTAACAATTAGGAATATTAAATTTTAAAGTGTAGTGAGATATTGTTCTTAAAATGCATTGAACTAAAGTAGCAAGTGAAAATATACTCTTTGAATTATTCCTTCATTTATTCAACATACTTTGTGCATACCATGTGCTGGAGGAAGCAGGTGCAGCTAAAGGAGCTGAGTGACCATCCTGCTCATCTGTCAACTCCCTCTCTTCTCAGGAGAGAGCCTCACAAGCAGAGGGCTTTCCCTTGGGTTACAGCTCCTTAATGAAATTAGGCTCATGGGCACATAGTTCTCCATCCCCTCCTTTTTGTCCCCAAATTTTCACTGTATGTGGGCAATAACTTCTTTAGAAAGCTCCATGCTCTCACATTCTGAGTCACTTCTGCTTGGAGCAGAAACAAGCTCTTCATTAAAATAGCTCCGCCAGACAAGGTTTTGATACTTTTCTCCCAACTTCTTTTTGCTCAAGTAGAGACTTGATCTCAAAAGGGCTGAGAGAAGATGACTAGAGGCAATAGCTTCTTTCAAGTAAATGTTCAAAAGCATGTCATTCTTCTCCCTCCATGACCTCATACCCTTATATACTCTCAGTTCAGTAGCTCAGTCGTGTCCGACTCTTTGCGACCCCATGAATCGCAGTACGCCAGGCCTCCCTGTCCATCACCAACTCCCGGAGTTCACTCAGACTCATGTCCATTGAGTCCGTGATGCCATCCAGCCACTCATCCTCGGTCGTCCCCTTCTCCTCCTGCCCCCAGTCCCTCCCAGCACCAAAGTCTTTTCCAGTGAGTCAACTCTCATATACTCTACCCCAATATAAAAGTCACAAGGATGCCAAAAATGAAGTGCTTAAAATAATTTCATACTTAAAAAGCTTATACAACCTGACTAGATTATCCTAAATGTTAGCCTACAATTGACACTTACTCATTTGGTGGAAAGAGGAAAAGAAGTTGGAAATAGTCACACTGAATTCATTAAAATTCTTTTATTTCTACCGTCTATAGCATTTCCATTTTTCTAGGAAGAAAAAATCCTCACTGTGAGTCTAATATTTATTTAAAGTATTTTCCTATCCTAATAAAGGAAATAACATGTTCGGACTTAGAGAAGAGCACAGGTATAACTATGACGGCACAAAGTCATAATGACTGACCTCATAGAACTAAGAAAAACCTGCCGAAACTTGTTTCTGTGGCAACATAGGAGTCCACTGTAGGAAGGAAAGAGCTTCTCCGTGGGGAGCGGAAACCTGACATCAATTGACAGAGAAAGGTGTCCCTTGGGATCACTCACACTCAACATCTGTTTAAAGGTCATTGCCAGCCTCTGAGAGTTGGAAGCTCTTAACTTTATAATGGAACTTGAAAGGTTTTTGACTCTCTTTTTCAGCTCTGGAAACTTAAGATAAAGCAAAAGTGGTACACATGTATTTCAACGCATTTCTACAGATTTCAAGCTGAATTTTAGTTCTGCTTTTGCTTTTTCCCCTTCTTTTAAATTTATTTTATTGAAGTACATTTGATTTACAACGGTGTATTAATTTCTTCTGTATAGCAAAGTGACTCAGTTATACATTTATATACATTTTTCTTTGTATTCTTTTCCATGATGGTTTATCACAGGATACTATTGAATATAGTTAGTTCCCTGTGCTACACAGTAGGACCTTGCTGCTGATCCATCTGATGTGTCATAGTTTACATCTGCTAAGCCCAAACCCCCACTCCTTCTCCCCCCTCCTGCCCCTCTTGGCAACTACAAGTCTATTCTCTGTGAGTCTGTTTCTGGTTTATAGACAGGTTCATTGGTGTCATATTCCAAACATCGTTCTCAGTGAAGTAGTCAGAAAGAGAGACTAATACCATATGATATCACTTATATATGTGTTTTCTTCTTTTTGTTTCCATCAAGTGAAACTCTAGTGTAGATATTTGGAACCCACCAATGTCAAGCTCTAACCACCTTATAACAAGGTATTTATATCTGTATTCCCAGGGACCATGCAGCTCCAGGAACTATTTGTATTCAGAAAATGGATTAAAGGCTGCCTGAGTGTGTTTCTCTCTTTTATAATAACTAGAATAACTAGTTAAGGCCAGGAATAACTCTTGAAAGGCCCTTCAGAAAACTCCTTATCTGAGTGGATTTTGCAAAAATCTCTCCTTTTGGGGTAGATTTCTGGATGGGACTCTATTGCACACCTATCCTTTATTTATTTTTCAATGACAGAGGTAGAATATATTCTCCTAGATATAAAGCCAAAAAATTGATTTGATGCTAAACAATTTGATGAATATCCTTGTAAGTAGCTCTCTGAAGAAGCCCTTTTGTCACTAACATTAAACCAGGGACCCCATGCTCTACTCATCTCCAGTCCAAGCACACCTTTCAAATCTTTGGTGCACACAATTCCTTGCCTATCTTGTTGGTTCTTTCTGTAGATCAAAGAAGTAGAACTGAAGAATAAGTATTTAACAGATGACCAAATCTCTTCTCCAGCTTCCCCTTCAGTAATCTTGGGAAGAAACTGTGTGAACAAGATAGCATCTGAAGAAAGGCAACAAGGAGTTGACAAGCCTGCACACAGTGGGGGATGGTGATGACTCTGACCTCCATCTCAATGATTAGCTGGGATCACTTGCCTGTTTCCTTTTATAAACTTTTATGGCCCAATGGAATCTTCAGAGGTGATTATGGGGAACACTGAGTCCACCATCTCCCAGATGCCAGCATTCTGATTAAAAGCAACTTTACTTTCTACCACATTTCTTTCTCTCATATGCTGCTTTTCAAGTGTCAAGCAGTCAGACCTGAGTTTGGGAACACCTTAGTCAAAGGAGGGAGGAAAGATTATCAGTGGAAAGGGATGTAGAAGAGTTAATTACTTCGGTCTTTCCAAGTTGTCAACCCATTTGAAGTATTGAAACACAGAGAATTTCTCCTAGAAAATTGGAAAGTAGCTTATTTCTCTACTTTAACCATCATTCCCTCTCCATCTCTGAGCATAAAGTAAAACATGCAATCCGTATTGATTTTCTCTTTGTCTTGTTTTGAATCAGGTATCTGATTCACTGGAAGGATGGAGTTGTCACCAGGACGCTTCTAGTGGAGCAACTGAGAACAGAGAACTCAGAGGTGGTGCGTTAGGGACACTTTAAGGTGCTGATTAGTCATCCAAGTGGAAATGTCAGGAACTCTATGAAATTCCAACATGGAGGAAAGTCTGGGGGAGAGATAAGTATAACTAGAGACTAGAAATGCATCAAGCACAGAGCTCTGTCACTCTGCCCTATAAGACTCAGAGCAAAGAGCAAACCAGGAAAGGAGACTGACAGCAGAGCACATTTCCAGGACATCATGTACTTTCATCCAGGCAAACTGTGGAACAGGTGCCGCATCTGAGAAAGACAGTGGCCAGTGAAGTAGCATAAACAAGAGAACCTGACATCCTAGAAGCCACTGGAGTAAGTTTCAAGAAGCAGAATATTATCAACCATGAAAAGAAGTGAAGTTCAGGCTGAGGCCAGACCACAGTAGCTGGCATTGTAGGAGGTATGGAATGGCTTTAACAAGAGTGGGAGTATCAGTAGGAGCAAAATCTTGATTAGAATACATTAAAGAGAGATGAGAGAAGAATTGGGGACTGGGACTATAAATCATGTTTAAAATCTTTTTTTTTTTTTTTTTTACAAAAGAGAGCAGAGAAATAGAGCAGTAACTGGTGAAGTGGGCCAAAAGAATGATTTTTTTTTTTTAATTATAGGATGGGACAAACAATAGCAATTTTTCAATAAGGAAAGATTGATGATGTCAGAGGGGAGAGGAAAGAATTGCTGGAGTGATGTCTGAGTAAGCAACAGAGCACAAATGATGTGATTGTTTTAAATAAGAGCTCCACTTAAAGAAGATAGTCATAGGACTTTGCAACAGAAGCAGTGCAGTAGACAGACATGGTGATGGGAGTCTGGATGCTCTGTGTCACAGACAGTTCTCAGGAAGAAAATTAAGTTGGAGTTTGGAGTGCTGAATTGAGGGATCAACAGTTATGGAGAGAAGTGGGAGGGAACAGGATTGGCTTGCAGGAGAATTCAAAGTACAGTGCCTGCCTGGCAAAGCCGTATCAACTCCAAAGACAACTTTGGATTTGTCCCTTGGTGAAGGACTGATGTTGAAGCTGAAACTCCAATTTTTGGCCACCTGATGCGAAGAGCTGACTCATTGGTAAAGACCCTGATGCTGGGAAAGATTGAAGGCGGGAGGAGAAGGGGATGACAGAGGATGAGACGGTTGGATGGTATCACCGACTCAATGGACATGAGTTTGAGTAAGCTCTGGGAGTTGGTGATGGACAGGGAGGCCTGGCATGCTGCAGTCCATGGGATCTCAAAGAGTTGGACATGACTGAGTGACTGAACTGAACTGTCTTTACATTGCTGCTACCCACTGCCCCCAAAACTTTTCTTTTTTCTTCTCTCTTCCCTCCCTCCTTCCCTCCCTTCCTTCCCTTGCTGTGTCAGGTCCTAGTTGTGCCACATGGGATCTTTGATCTTCATACTAGATCTTTAGTTGCAAACTCTTAGTTGCAGCATGTGGGATCTAGTTCCTTGACCAGGTATCAAAACTGGGCTTTCAATATTGGGAGTGTGGCATCTTAAGTCGCTGGACCAATGGGGAAGTCTCAATGACTCTTCTTGAAGGGGTGATGTGGATAATACATCTGTATGTCCACCACAAAGAATTTTTTCCATTTTCTCAGTACAGAGGCATTCAAAATCGGTATCCAGGACAGTGAAATATGGGGTGAGGAAGTGGAGGGCTTGGAGACTGACTGTTGTAAAATTGCCATCTAGGTAGGACTGGTGAATGGTCTTGGGAAATATGGTGCATTTCCAGGCAGCTCTAAGGGAGCATTTTAGGGTAGTACTGAGGAATTTCAAGTGAGGAATTTCAACATGATAGTTTGGTTTTCTCCAGTCACATTCATATGCAGCTTCAGGAACAGAATGAGAAAAAAGGAAGAACTGAGAAATCATTTAAGAGGGGGGCCAGATCACTAGGGACTTGCAGGTCATTTAAGGACCTTGTCTTTTTTCTCTGAATGGGATGTGAAGCCATGCAGAGTTGTTTAATCCTTTTGACTTTGAAGAATAATACACACATCTGGAATTTCATAAAACATATATGTACAGCCAAATAAATTATCACAGAGCAATCATCCACATAACTCTATCTGGAGGAATAAACAAGGCATAGCCAGCACAATAGGAGGGTCCCCTTTGCCCTTCCCCAACAGTTATTCCCTTCTTCACTGTAAATGACATTTATTTTCCTAACATTAATAATTATTTTCTTGCTCTTTTTTTTTTCATTTTTAATAGCTGTGTTACCAAAGCTTGTATCCCCAAAGTCTAAAGATTAGATTAGATGGTTTTAACTTTGCCTTTTTCATCTTTTCTTAAGTGGAATCAATGTACTTTTACTCTTTTTATATATGGCAGTTTTGCTTTACTGTTTTTGTTTCTCTTTTTACTTTTTTAGATGTGGGCCAATGTTTTCTAAAGTCTTTATTGAACTTGTTACAATACTGTTTCTGTTTTATGTTTTGGTTTTTTGGCCTCAAGGCATGCAGGATCTTAGCTCTTTGACCAGGAATCAAATCTACACACCCTACATTAGAAGCAGAGTCTTAACCATTGGACCATCAGGAAAGTCCCTACAATATGTTTCTGAGGTTCATTCACAGTGTTGTATATGTAAATTCAGGCAACCACAGGATGAGTCCTAGGTCTGGTTTCCAGAAATCCCAGAACTTCAATTATCAGGAGATACTTTGTGAAGGGAGTTGGCTTTGTCTTTGTTTACACCAGGATAAGAACAATTTTCTTGGTCCTTACTCAGGTTGAAGGACTAGAATTTCAAGTCCTGAGTTCATCTCTTTTTTCCTGCAAACTCTCCAGTCAATTTACAATAATTGCCTAATGCAAAGTCCTTAATCTTTACTTCCATGGTAATGTTTTCTGCCAGCAGCTACTTGATCAATTAAAACTTTGTCTTCTCTCGACACCAGCTGTTTAGTTACCACATGAACTATTGTTTTGTTGTTCCTGTGCACAGGCATTTTTTGTCTTTGTAGAATGTTCTTAGATTTTACAAACACCCAAATATCACTCCTTATCACAGTATGCCTGGAGAGAGCTTTTTAAAATGGAGACTGACAATAAAATTTGTTAAGCTGTAGATGATTCTCCTTTCTTTTACTGTAAGAATGACTTCCTGTTCAGTCTAAATTATAAATTCACCATTGGGCAGAAACATTGGGAAGAGTTAATCTAGATGTGTAAGACCATTAAATATTTCATTTTTTCCTGGCTACAGTTATTTGGAAATTTTGCCTATAAAGCCATTTGAAATCCAACATTGTTGAGGCCAACTTTTTTTTTTTAATTTGAATATATCTACAGATAGTTTGTGGATATAAATATTTTATAAGAAACCAGAAGCATTTTTGTAGAAAGAGATTTTAGCTTCTTAATTCAATGTCTCCCAATGTAAACTGTGAGTACAGCTTTGGGATTTCAAAAAAATTTTTTTTTAAAGGACTTGTGAACTATCAAATCTAAAAATCACTTTTTATATATACTTGCTCTAAACAGAGAAAAACTTGAGACTCTCTGCAGCCCCTTCTATCTTTAAAAACAAAAGGAAAGAACTGCCTGAATAGGCAGAGCTACGGAGAAAGACTAGCCAAAGAGGCCTTCTGATTGCCAGCTACAAGAGGCTCAAGAAAAGACTCAAATAGGGCCATAACTCCTGCAGTGGAGGCAGGCCATGTCGATTTGTGGATATAAATATTTTATAAGAAACCAGAAGCATTTTTGTAGAAAGAGATTTTAGCTTCATAATTCAATGTCTCCCAATGTAAACTGTGAGTACAGCTTTGGGAGTTCATAATTTTTTTTTTTTTAAAGGACTTGTGAACTATCAAATCTAAAAATCACTTGTTATATATACTTGCTCTAAACAGAGAAAAACTTGAGACTCTCTGCAGCCCCTTCTCTCTTTAAAAACAAAAGGAAAGAACTGCCTGAATAGGCAGAGCTACGGAGAAAGACTAGCCAAAGAGGCCTTCTGATTGCCAGCTACAAGAGGCTCAAGAAAAGGCTCAAATAGGGCCATAAGTCCTGCAGTGGAGGCAGGCCATGTCGCTGCACACTTGGTGCTGTCAGGGTCCCTGCAAGCTAAGCAGCTGCATCACCTTCACGCTCAACTCTAGCTGGGGCAGAGCTGCCACAGGCACAAAAACGTCTTGTGTCTATACACGCAGGGTCACTTTGGTCGTGTCCAACTGTTTGTGACCCTGTAGACTATGGCCCTGCCAGGCTTTTCTGTAAGAGGGGTTCTCTAGTTAAGAATACTGGAGTGTATTGGCCAATACTGGTTGCCATACCCTTCTAGAGCACTAGATTTCCTGCTGCCCTAGCCACCAATTCATCTGAATACCTGGTTCTGACAGAACCCCTGCAACCCAAGCAGCTGCACCACCTCCATACCTGGCCCACACAGAGGCAAACTCAAGTCCTCCAGGGAAGCCTCAGGACCAAACCCCAGTGGATGACCCACATGCAGAGGTGGAAATAAAACAACAATTGAAACCCAGGGGCAGTGTGGCTAAGGAATAAGACCCAAAACCTTCCCACCAGCTGTACAAGCTGTAGATTAAACCCACACGATCAACTAGGCTTAAATCCACATGATCAACTAGGCAGACTCTGTGTCTATGGAACATATAAAAGGACATTGAGAGCTCCCACAAAAGAAAAGGCACTAGTTCTGAGAGCTGTGGACATTGGAGGCAAGAACACACAGGAGTAGGACCAGACTAGAATCGAGCTGCCCCCACAGCCGGTCCAGAGATCAGCACAGTGTTGGGGGGCATCCTAGGGAGGTGAGGTGGACTGTGACTCCCAGCGAGGGAAAGGATTCTGACAGCAGTGACTTAAGAAAAACATTTATTATTCTTATGTTTTCTCTTGTTCTGTAGATTCTTGTGGATTTTTTTCTTCCCCCTCTCTGTTGTGGTTGACGATTTTATTGGCACTATGAAATTTATTAAGCTTTTGAGCTTTTTCTTTTTTTCTTAGTCACATTTTTTATTGTTGTTATAAACCTCTGCCTCTACTTGGGGCTTTTGCAGTTCTGTGGAGTTTTTTTTTTTTTTTTCTCTTTAATTTTTAAAACCTATTATCTTTTCTACATTTATTAGTTTGCTTTTCCTACTGTTCTTTTCCCCTTGCAGTTAATCTTCAATGTATACAAATCTTTATCTGCCTCTACTTAAATTTGCATATTTTCCTTTCTTTTCTTTCTCTCCTTTCCTCTCAACATATTTATTAGTTTTATTTTCATTGTTTTATTCCCCATTTGGCACCTTTAGTTTTGTTTTCCAGTTTGTGCTTTAGTTTTGTTCTTAACTGGTAGATATAATCTTTGGTTTCCTTTGTTTACAGGGTCAATCTATTGTATTTTATTTTTGTTAGAGTGTTTTGACTTTGCTTATGGGTGTATATGTATATTCCATTATTTTAATTATTATTTGCTTGATTTTGTAACTGCCATTTGTCTGAGGCTCATCTTTGGTTTCTCATGTTTGGGTATTTGTTTTAATCTCCTTTAATGCCATAACAAACCACTTGTGGAATCTTTGTTCCTGATCAGAGATCAAGCCCCAAGCCTTTGGAGTGGGAGCACTCACTCCAAGACCCTAGACTACCAGAGAACTTAGTATCAAACAGTGAGGACTCACACAAAGGAAACCACTTGAAAACAAGACCCAGCATCACCCAACCAACAGTAGCATCCTGTGCAGGATGCCTCATCTAAACAAACAAAACAAAAATACAAACACAATCTCAGCAGACAGGATTAGCACCTCACTCAGCCTTGCCCTTTAGATGAAAAACAAGCAAACAGACAAACAAAAATAACTCAGCACAAATCTCATCCTATATAAAGCTTACACAAACCACTGGACCAACTTTCAGAGGGCAGAAACTAAAAGGAAGAAAGAATTCAAACTTGAAGCCTGCGAAAAGGTGACCTCAAACACAGTAAGTTTAAAAACAAAACAAAACATAATAATAATGAAAAGGCAGAGAAATATTACACAAATGAAGGAACAATTAGAAACACAGAAGTAAAAAAAAAAAAGAGGATCTAGACAAAATACCTAAAAAAGAATTCAGAATAATGATAGTAAAGATGATCAAAAACCTTGAAAACAAAATGGATAAAATGCAAGAATCAATTAACAAAGACCCAGAAGAATTAAAGAATAAACATACAGAGACAAACAACACAATTACTGAAAATAAAAACTACTCTGGAAGGAATCAATAGCAGAATATCTGAAGCAGAAGAACAAATCGGTGAGCTGGAAGACAAAATGGTGGAAATAACTTCTGAAGAGCAGAAAAAAAGTAAAAAGAATGAAAAGAACTGAAGAGAGTCTCAGAGACCTCTGGGACAATGTCAAACATACCAACATTCAAATTATAGGGGTCCCAGAAGAAGAGAAAAAGAAAGGGTATGAAAAAAAATTTGAAGAGATTATAGTTGTTGAAAATATCCCCAACATGGAAAAGTAAATAGTCTATCAAGTCCAAGAGGTGCAGAGTCCCATACAAGATAAACCCAAGGAAAAATACACCAAGACACATACTAATTAAACTAACAAAGACTAAATACAAAGAAAGAATATTAAAAGCATCAAGGGAAAAACAACAAGTAACATACAAGGGAAATCCCATACGTTTAACAGCTGATCTTTCAGCAGAAACTGCAGGCCAGAAGGGAATGGCAGGATATATTTAAAGTACTGAAAGGGAAAAATCTAAAACCAAGGTAACTTTCCCCAGCAAGAATCTCATTCAAATTGATAAAGAAATCAAAAGATTTTCAGACAAGCAAAAGAGAACTCAGTACAACCAAACTAGCATTACAACAAATGTTAAAGGGACTTATATAGTCAAGAAATACAAGAGAAGAAAAAAGATCTACAGACACATATAGGCTGAAGGTGAGAGGATAGAAAAATATATTCCATGCAAATGGGAAGCAAAAGAATCCTGGGAGTAGCAATTCTCATATCAGACAAAATAGACCTTAAAATAAAGAATATTATAACAGATAAGGAAGGACACTACCTATGATCTGGGGATAAATCCAAGAGGAAGACATAACAATTGTAAATATCTATGCACCCAACGTAGGAGCACCTCAATACATAAGAAACACTGCTGCTGCTAAGTCCCTTCAGTTGTGTCCAACTCTGTGCGACACCATAGACAGCAGCCCACCAGGCTCCCCTATCCCTGGGATTCTCCAGGCAAGAACACTGGAGTGGGTTGCCATTTCCTTTTTCAATGCATGAAAGTGCAAAGTGAAAGGGAAGTCACTCAGTTGTGTCCAACTGTTACTGATCCCATGGACTGCAGCCTATGAGGCTCCTCCATCCATGGGATTTTCCAGGCAAGAGTACTGGAGTGGGTTGCCATTGCCCTCTCCGAAGACAAACACTAACAGACATAAAAGGAGAAATTGACAGTAACACAATAATAGTAGGAAACTTTAACACATCACTCACACCAATGGACAGATCATCAAAACAGAAAATTAATAAGGAAACACAAGTCTTAAATGATACATGAGATGAGATCTCATTGATATCTTCAGGACATTCCATCCAAATGCAAAAGAATACACCGTCTTCTCAAGTGCACATGGAACATTCTCCAGGAGAGTCCACATCTTGAGTCGCAAATCAAACCTCAGTAAATTTAAGAAAACTGAATCATATCAAGCATCTTCTCCAATTACAACACTATGAGACTAGATATCAATTACGAAAAGAAAAACTGTAAGAAACAGAAACACATGGAGATTAAACAGTACTTTCTAAATAATCAACAGGTTACTGAAGAAATCAAAAGGGAAATTTAAAAATTTCTGGAAACAAATGACAATGAAAACACGACAACACAAAACCTATGGGATGCAGCAAAAGTATCTAAGAGGGTAGTTTATAGTAATACAATCCTACCTCAAGAAACAAGAAAAACATCAAATAGACAGCCTAGCTTTACATCTAAAATAACTGGAAAAAGAAGGAAAAAATCCCAAAGTTAGTAGAGGGAAAGAAGTCATAAAGGTCCGAGCAGAAGTAAATGAAAAAGAAAGAAACAATAGTAAAGATTAGTAAAACTAAAAGCTGGTTCTTTGAGAAGATAAACACAATTGACAAAACTTTAGCCTGACTCATCAACAACAAAAAAAGAAGACTCAAATCAGCAAAATTAAAAGTGAAAAAGGAGAGGCTGTTACAACAGACAATGCAGAAATGCAAAGGTTTATAAGAGAACATTAAGAACAACTATATGGCAATAAAATGGATAACCTGGAATAAATGGACAGATTTTTAGAAAAGTCCAATCTTCCAAGACTGAACCAGGAAGATATAGAAATTATGGACAACTCAATTATAAGCAGTGAAATTGAAGCTGTGATAAAAAATCTTCCAAAAAACAAAAGTCCAGGACCAGATGAACATTTAGAGAAGAGCTAATGCCTATCTTTCTCAAACTATTTCAAAAATTTGCAGAGGAAGGAACACTTCCAAACTCATTCTACGAGGCCACCAGCACCCTGATACCAAAATCAAACAAAGACAACACACAAAAAGAAAACTACAGGCCAATATTACTAACGAACATAGATGCAAAAATCCTCAACAAACAAATTTAGCTAACAGAATTCAGCAACACATCAAAAAGTTCATACACCATGATCAAGTTGGATTTATTCCAGGGATGCAAGGATTCTTCAATAAACGCAAATCAATCAATGTGATACATCTTATTAACAAACTGAAAGATAAAAACCATATGATAATCTCAATAAATGCAGAAAAGCCTTTCACAAATTCAGCAGCCATTTGTGATTAAAATGCTTCAAAAAATGGGCATAGAAGGAACCTACCTCAACATAGTAAAAGCCATCTATAAGCCTACAGCAAACATTATTCTCAGTGGTGAAAAACTGAAAGCATTCCCCCTAAGATCAGGAGCAAGACAAGGGTGTCCACTTTCACCACTATTATTCAACATAGTTCTGGAAGTCCTAGCTACAGCAATCAGAGAAGAAAGAGAAATAAAAGGAATCCTGATTGGAAAGAAGAAGTAAAGCTCTCACTGTTTGCAGATGACATGATACTGTACATAGAAAACCCTAAAGATAGTATCAGAAACTTACTAGAGCTAATCAGCAAATTTAACAAAGTCACAGGATAAAAAATCAATACACAGAAATCACTTGCATTTCTATATACTAACAATGAAAAATCAGAAAGAAAAATTAAGGAATCAATTTCATTCACCATTGCAACAAAAAAGAATAAAATATCTAGGAATAAACTTACCTAAGGAGACAAAATAACGGTACATAAAAAATTATAAGACACTAATGAAAGAAATCAAAGATGATATAAACAGATGGAGACATATTCCATGTTCCTGTGGAGGAAGAATCAATATTGTGAAAATGACTATACTACCAAATGCAATCTATAGATTCAATGTGATCCCTATCAAATTAACAATGACATTTTTCACAGAACTAGAACCAAAAATTCCACAATTCATATGGAAACACAAAAGATCCTGTATAGCCAAAGCAGTCTTGAGAAAGAAGAATGGAGCTGGAGCAATCAACCTTCTTGACTTCAGATGATACTACAAAACTACAGTCATCAAGACAGTATGGTACTGGCACAAAAACAGAAATATGGACCAATGGAACAAGATAGAAAGCCCAGAAATAAACCCATGTACCTATGGGCACCTTATTTTTGACAAAGGAGGCAAGAATATACAATGGGGCAAAGACAGCCTCTTCAATAAATGGTGCTGGGAAAACTGGACAGCTCCATGTAAAGGAAGGAAATAGAACATTTCCTAACACCATACACAAAGATAAACTCAAAATAGATTAAAGACCTAAATGTAAGACCAGAAACTATAAAACTTCTAGAGGAGAACAGGCAGAACACTTGATGATATAAATCAAAGCAAGATCTTCTATGACCCACCTACTAGAGTAATGGAAATAAAAACAAAAGTAAACAAGTAGGGTCTGATTAAGCTTAAAAGCTTCTGCACAGCAAAGCAAACTACAGCGAGGTGAAAAGACAACCCTCAGAATGGGAGAAAATAATAGCAAATGAAACAACTGACAAAGGATTAATTTACAAAATATATAAGCACCTCATACAACTCGCTACCAGAAAAACAAACAACTCAATCAAAAAGTGGGGGGAAAGACCTAAACAGACATTTCTCCAAAGAAGACATACAGGTGGCTAACAAACACATGAAAAGATGCTCAACATTCATCATTATTAGAGAAATGCAAATCAAAAGTACAATGAGATATCACCTCACACTAGTCAGAATAGCCATCAAAAAGTCTACAAACAATAGATGCTGGAGAGGGTGTGGAGAAAAGGAAATGATCTTGCACTGTTGGTGGGAATGTAAATTAATAATGCCACTATGGAAAATGGTATGGATGTTCCTTAAAATACTAGGAATAAAACCACCATATGACCCAGCAATACTACTCCTAGACATATACTCTGAGGAAATCAAAATTGAAAAAGACACATGTATCCCATTGTTCATTACAGCACTATTTTCAATAGCTAGAACACGGAAGCAACCTAGATGTCCATCAACAGAGGAAAGGATAAAGAATTTGCGGTACCGATACACAATGGACTAATACTCAACCATAAAAAGGAATGCCTTTGAGGCACTTCTAATGAGGTGGATGAACCTAGAACCTATTATACAGAGTGAAGTGAGTCAGAAAGAGAAAAATAAATACTATATTCTAACACATATATACAAAATCTAGAAAAATGGTACTGATGAATTTATTAACAGGGCAGCAATGGAGAAACAGACAAAAGAATAGACTTATGGACATGGGGAGAGGGGAGGAGAGGGTGAGATGTATGAAAAAAGTAACATGAAAACTTACATTACCATATGTAAAATAGATAGCCGAGGGGAATTTGCTGTATGGCTCAGGAAACTCAAACAGGGGCTCTGTATCAACCCAGTGGGGTGAGATGGGGAGGGAGATGGGAGTGGGTTTCAAAAGGGAGGGGATATATGTGTACCTATGGCTGATTCATGTCAAGGTTTGACAGAAAACAACAAAATTCTGTAAAGCAATTATCCTTCAATAAAAAGATTAATTAATTTAAAAAGAGAGGAAAGCTTCTCTTCTAGAAAAATGTAAATGTCCCAGGCTTTACCGGTACTAACACATCTGACTTTATTTACATAAATGCTGATCCTGCAGACTTGAGAATCTGCCTTACTGAGGACTCAACGCTTGTTTTCTGGTGTCAAAAACTCTGCTGGTACCCTGCTCTTTTTTTATATATATAAATTTTATTTTTGAAAAGTTAATATATATGTATATAATACAACATTCATAAATACAACAAAATAGCTTAGTGAAAATTCTCTCATCTCTGACTTGGCTATCTCATTCCTCTCCTTAGAGGGAACCAATGCTTTTTTCTCAAGAGATTCTGTGCATATACAGGCAAATAAGTGTGCATGTGTGTATGTACAGACATACGCATATATCCATTCTTCCTGTTCCCATATACATATGTGAGTGTATTCTACACACTAACTTGACCATTAAATTGCTATTTTCACGTAATGTATCTTGGAGATCTTTTTATATTAGCACATAGGGAGCTTTTCTTCTGTTTTGGTTTTCTTTTTTGAAAGTTTAAAAATCTTTATATGTAAAAGTAGAAAGGTACTTTAGATCCTAAGTTCATCTTTTTTTTTTTCGTCTTTTGTATAGCTACATAGTAACCAACTGTGACTGGTCAGTAATTTTTTACCTGTTCTACATTGTGGTGAAGGCAATGGCACTCCATTCCAGTACTCTTGCCTAGAAAATCCATGGATGGAGGAGCCTGGTGGGCTGCAGTCCATGGGCTCGCTAAGAGTCGGACATGACTGAGCAACTTCACTTTCACTTTCAACTTTCATGCACTGGAGAAGGAAATGGCAACCCACTCCAGTGTTCTTGCCTGGAGAATCCCAGGGACTGGGGAGCCTGGTGGGCTGCTGTCTATGGGGTCGCACAGAGTCGGACACGACTGAAGCGACTTAGCTGCAGCAGTACACTGTAGGGAACAGGGGGTGAGAACAGGTTAAGAAACAGAGTCTATATTAAATAGTGATTTCCTAGCCTAATACAAAGTATTTAACATTACTGCCAGACTCCAGGATCAGCTGTAACTTTAATAAATTGTCTTACCAAGATCAGGTATATCTGAGAAATGTGCTCCATCATAAGCTTCCCCAGTGAACATCTGTGACAGTGTTTCTAAAATGTGTCCTGTAGGATATGGGACAGGGAGATGCCCACTGGAGAAAAATAAATGTGGGAAGTAACACATTCTAGAGTCCATATATTAGATTGAACAAAATGAATTTTGTAGGCAATTTCATAGATTTTAAACAGTATCTGAATGCATTAGTTAATGCCTATAGATTATTTTCTTCTGTTCTTGTATTTTAAACCCCTAATTTTGCTGGACAGAATTTATTTTGAAATTACGATACTGGCAATAAATATATAGTACCAGGAATTATTAAAAAGCAGAGACATCACTTTGCTGACAAAGGTCTGTACAGTCAAAGCTATGGTTCTTCCAGTAGTCATGTATGGATGTGAGAGTCAAACCATGAAGACCGAGTGCCAAAGAATTGATGCTTTTGAACTATGGTGCTAGAAAAGACCCTTGAGAGTTCCTTAGACAGCAAGGCAATCAAATCAGTCAATCATAAAGGAAATCAACCCTGATCCTGTGAAAGACTGAGGGCAGGAGAAGCGGTCAACAGAGGATAAGATGGCTAGACAGCACCATCAACTTAATGAACATGAGTTTAAGCAAACTTTGGGAGATAATGGAAGGGAAGCCTGGTGTGCTGCAGTTCACGGGGTTGCAGAGTTGGAGACAACTTAGTGACTGAACCACCAACAGGAATTATGGTTGGTCAAAAACCAAACTTCTATTAAAGAAAATTAATCATTTGCTTTGAATGAATCAACCACTAAGACAGCTGGCACACCCAAGGCTGACACTGCCATGTCCTGACACAAAGCACAGCATGATGCATCGTCAAGCAGACATTCAGAGAGTGGTGCGATGGGGAAGAGCACCCCTTCCCTGTGTCACAGGAGCACACATGAAAGGGTTCAAGAGCTGCAGCAATGGTTCTGCCAGTGGCTATGGATACTGAGAACATATTAGCTCACTTCTACCATCCAAACATTACAGACCACCACCATCTATATATCACATTTTAATAGGGATTCTCTGCTAAAGTTTCATTCCTCCTTTTATCTGTCCCACTATTTGGGCCATATTTTGTTAGAAACAATGTTTAGCCCTTCTATTTTCAATGTAAATTATAAGCTTTTACTGTATCACAAGTTTGCTCTTTCTGGGGGATGTTACAGTGCAACTAACTGCAAAATGAGTCAATGTAACATTTATTCCCATGTCATCAACCTTTTCATTGGCTATTTTCATTATTTTACCATTTGATACACAACTGTGTACCTCATTTCCAGAACAGTAATTGTACATGTCTAGAGTGCAGAGTCAAAGATGAGAGATAATTTTATTGCTGCTAGTAGCTCAAAACAAGTACTTTGGCCTGATAGGTGGTATTAAGAAGGTATTTCTCAACTTTAATTTCAGAACAGTATAGTAAATGTTTCCATGGTTTTCTGGAACATAATCACTACATAAATTTAGGATCTGGCTGGGTCAGATTGATGAGTAAGGCTTTTGGAATAAGGGCAATTTATCTGCAGAAAAGGACACAAATGTATACTGCTGCTGCTTTTACCCTGAATGTATTGTCATAAATATAGACTGTATTAAATCATAGAGTACCTGCAACATAACTGGACAATTTCTCATAACATTTTATTTTCCAGCTTGCATTCATTCTATTGTCTATTTTTTTTATAGACCTGAGTTTATTCATTGGAATCAAATAGGCAATGTCAGAAAGATTTTATGAACACATATTGTAAGAACATACAAACTGACTCTACAGAACATTCATGTAGTTTTTAATTCTTTTCTTAAAAATCCCTAGTGTTTAACAACATACTTATTTTCCCTTGGGTTTCCCTGGTAGCACAGATGGAAAAAGAATCCTATCTCAACAACAGGATCATTAAACCAGTTAATCCCATGTCTTAAAATGTTTAAATTCATAGTATTGAAAGCAAATGCCAATTATTGCTGAAATAGAATATACCTAAATGATACATTATGTCCAAGATTTTCTCCCTCCTCAAATCCTTAAGAAAACTTGTTCTTACAAAACAACTAAGATTTTTAGCATAAGGGGATTTTAAATACCATTTCTTTTTTTTTAATCAAATAGTATTAAATTATAGATTGGAACTCCAGATTCTACTCATTATTTACTGAAGTCTTTATTTGTTACATCACTGTGTTATGTTCTTAGCTTTTTGGCTGCAGGCATGTGGGATCTCAGCTCTCTGAACAGGGACTGAACCCACACCCCCAGCACTGGGAGGCAAAGTCTTAACAACTAGACCTCCAGGGAAGTCCCTCTACTCTTTTCCTATGTCTTTTGAAATTTTAACATACTTGAATTTCACCAACCCTAAACAAGCAAGGAGAAGAGTAGCACAAGACAAGGTAGGAGTGGAGGGCGGAGAGTAACAAGTCAGAACGAATAGGTAGGAAGAGGGGAAGGGAAAGAGGGAAGAGCAAGCACCCTGCAGTCTACAACATTCACAAAGCTGAGACCCCTATACACAGGCTCCACCAGTGTATCTAACTGGTATGACAACTAGGGCCTACTAATCATTCAGTTACACAGCAGGATGGGGGCATTTTAGAACTTAACTTTATTACTTAACCATAAGGCTTCTGAGAAATGTGTTTTGCAAAGTTCTGTACTGTACTCCTATTCTAGGTCTACACCAGAGTCTCAACCCAGTTCTTTCAGTCTTTATTTCTAACATGAGAACAAGTCATCCAATTACCAAGGACTTCACTATCTTCTCCATTAAAGAAAGTAGGAGGAGACAGACAGTTACTCATCTAATAAAATAAACATATTAGCTTGGGCTATAATTTTAATTTCATTTTATCATTATTTATAACTAGACATGCAAAGGTTTCCCTGATGACTCAGATGGTAAAGAATCTGCCTGCAATGCAGGAGATTCGGATTCAATCCTGGGTCAGGAAAATACCCTGGAAATGGAAATGGCAACCCACTCCAGCATTCTTGCCTGAAAAATCCCACGGACAGAGGAGCCTGGCGGGCTACTGCCCATGTGTTGCAGAGTCAGACAAGACTGAGCAACTAACACACAGACATGAAAAAGCATTATCTGTATGCTATCATGTGAATGACAATCTATTTCATTGTATAAAAAGGCTTATATAAAGAATAGCCTATTTCAGATGACAAATGGCATGTAAAGAATATTCCAAGTATTTATATTGGCTAGTAATTTAAGGATCTAGGACCATATGATTTTAAAAGCAGCACCCTAAGATTAAGATGATGAAAATTGTAATATTTTTTTTCCAAATTTGGGTTCTTCCTCTTAAACTCCAAAGATGTGTACAGCTAATATATATATATATTTATATATAAAACTGAGAACCAAGTGAGTGAGATGTCATGAACAATTCACAAGCAGCCAGTTTTATTTCTCTCTTCTTCCCCAACTCCCTCCACACCCTCACTACCACCTTAAACAGAATTCCCTTCAGTCCCAGAGTGAAGAGCGTAGAAGTTGCAATAGACTTGTACCCTGAAATCCACACAGACTAAGGATAAATCCTGAAATTCATCACCAGGGGGTACCTGTTAAAAGTGGTTTTCTAGATCTTAGATCTACTGAATTTGAATCTTGGGATAAAACCCAAGAATGTGCACTTTTAATAAATCATTCAAAGCTTAGGTCATTTTGAAGTTCAAAGGCCTTGAAATAAGTATAGGGAGGAAGGCAAGTCGGACCTAAGTGCTTAAGGTAGCAGCTTAATTGAAAGCAGAAATCAAATAGTATCACTCAGCTCTAAGTTTCTTCAGGTATTAAAGAGATATTGTCAATATCTACAGCCTACTTTTGAACAAAGGTCTAAAGATTTTTTACATGCCTTGATGATTGTAACAGCTCACTAACTTGTTGTAACTGGATGGCAACATCTCTTTCCATTATGGGGTTTCCTCAGTGCTTTTAGATATAGCCTCACGTAAATATTTCATGAACCAAAAGAAGACTGTGTCTTTACTATGCTGTAAGACTGTGCTGTGATCCATAAAGGCAACTCCTAAACAGAAGCTGCAATAACATTTCAAAAAAGAAACATGAAATACAACACATATTTAAGCCAGTGTTACTACCAAAGCAGGAACCTCTCATACCAAGAACACTGAAGAGAGTCTCCTCACCCCTTGGGGGTGGCAGTGGGGGAGAGCGGAGAAAATGGGGACCTGCAACTAGAATCCACACGCTTGTGATAAATTACCAGATTACCCTAACCAGCAAACAAGTATTATTTTTCTAAGACTGCCAAGGAATGAAAGATTGGAAAACACCAATTTAATATAAAGTATAGGTCTAAAGATCAGAATTCAGTTTATTTTCTTGCTGCCTCACTGGCAACCTTAGTGACTTGACTTCTTGGAGTCCTTAGGCTGCTCCAAGGTTATTAAATTAGGACTATTCTAGGCTACTTCTAAAGCCTCCTCTATCTCTAAAATTCTAAGATTTCCTTACACTTATGTTTCATGAGTACATAATCATGTGAAATAACATTCACTGGTTACTTAATTAAAGTCTACATTTAATAGGTTTTTTTTTTTTTTTTTAATTAAGCACTTAATCTGTGCCAGGCATCTAAGAATCTGGGAAATCCATATGGACACATAGGTCTCCTTGCTGTTGGTAAATGCACATTACTGTGAATGAATAATGCATTTTACTGTGATACTCTGTGTGTCTCTTTAAGCAGGTAAACAGTAAAGTTTACTTGATCATGCCTGAATAATGGAAATCTGCACAGATAATGGAAAGCCTGTCAATGCAAAATAAATATATATTAACTTTAATTATATACATGACTTCTGCCAAGACATAATAACGCTTCTCTTCTCTGTACCTTTCACCTGCTTTAAAAAAAAAAAAAGTACATTTTAATTTATTGGTAAATTGCATTTACAATCAGAGTCAATTTTTAAAATATATTTATAAAAATAGTTTATTTTAAAGTCTCTCAATAGCACTTAACATTTTATTTTCAGATATACCAAGAATATAATCAGTATGGTCAGTATCTTTTAAATCCATGATGAAAGGTGCCCCAGATTATTAGATTGAGGCATACTATTTAATTAGGCAAGGTTCGAAGTATTAATTAAATATTACATAATTGGATTCCCCACCACAAGTTTAACATTAAATTTTCATAAAGGTTACAATATATATCAACCTACAACTGAAGGAATTAATCTTTAATTTACAGTGCTTTAAAAATCTAGCTCTATAATCTCTCTTTAAAAAATGCTTTCACATATATACGCATGTGTGTATATAAAAGTCCACATTTCTCAGGAATGCATACATCAACCTAATAGTAAGGTCCAAAATGAGCAGAATTACCATCTCCAGAA
>SJXQ01012957.1:0-45846 GCA_006408695.1 Aepyceros melampus | reverse complement strand
AAACCCTGGAGGAGGGAAGGGATATTGTGGCATCATGGTGCTATCCTGTATCTGTGGCACAAATCCTGAAGTGTCCTGAGGGATCATGTGTTCTGTATTATAAAACTGTGAAGAGGGGGGCCTGCCAGGGCAAGATGGAGGATATCTACCCTGGGAAAATCCTCTTGTGAATTCTCTGTTGTGATATCCTTTGGAATGCTCTGAAGCAGAGCTATGAACATTCCAATTGTGATGTACTTCTGCAAAATCTTCACCTTTGAAGGAAAGAACATAAAGACAAAATTAAAATTAATTTTCATACATCAAAAAAGTGTTTAAAATTTCAATAATGCCTTATTTAACTTACAGTATATCTTAAAGTAGTTATAATTTTATAAGGCTTAAAATGATCAACTTTAAATGAATCCTAAAGGTCAGAGGATCAGGAGAGGGAAAGTTTATCAAGACAAAACTTTGAGACAATAACCACTTGATTTCAGCCAAACACCACAGAGAAAACTGGACACCACTTCCACTCACATGCTCAAAGGTGGTCAAAGAGGCTGAGCAGGGAGCCAGTCAGCATGTCCCCTCAATGACAATCCAGATCACATGGGGAACATAGACTTTTGTCTCTACTGGCAATAACCCCCTAAAAGCCTTCCTTCACTTCTTGCACTTGCAGTGGAATCAGAGAAAACCCAGGAGAGTGAGGACATTCATCACTGCCCAGCATAACAAGGCCAGCCCCAATAGTGTCAGGAGCAGTAATGAGGCACTCTTACATTCAGCAGACACAAGAGGAGGGCTGCCTGTGCCCAGCAGTAATGAGACAGCCCCAGGCTCAGATGTCAACTGAAGCTAAAAAGAAAAGCTTAACTCTTATACTCACCTGGACATAAACAGTAATAATGCAACCTCCTTCCTTTCCCCGAAAGAACAAAACAACATATTAGGTTGGTGCAAAGGTGAGTGTGGTTTTGCATTGTTGAACTTTTGCCATTTCACATTGGAATACATTCTTAAATAAATGTGATTATGTTTACATCATTACATGCATATTTCTCACTTTATGTTTTTTCCCTAATGACTTATTATTTGCTGTTTATTTTATATTTACTTTAGACTGAAGAAATAATGTTTGACAAAAAGCAAATATGAGCAATTTTATTATTCAAGATCAAAATGGGTCATAAAGCAGTGGAGACAACTTGCAACATCAGTAATGCATTTGGCCCAACAACTACTAATGGACAGTGCAGTGGTGGTTCAAGGAGTTTTGCAAAGGAGGTTTGAAGATGAAAAGTGCAGTGGCTGGCTATTGGAAGCTGACAATGACCAAGGATCATCAAAGCTGATCCTCTTAACAACTGTATAAGAAGTTGCCAAAGAACTCAGTATCAACCATTCTATGGTCATTTGTCATTTGAAGTAAATTAGAAAGATGAAAAAGCTCAGTAAGTGGCTACCTCATGAGTTGACTGAAAATCAAAAAAAAAAAAAAAAAAATCATTGTTTTGAAGTGATATCTTCTTTAATTCTATGCAACAACAACAAACCATTTCTCAGTCAGATTGTGACATGCAATGAAAAGTGGATTTTACACAATAACTGGCAATGATCAGCTCAGTGGCTGGACCAAGAAGCTCCAAAGCACTTCCCAAAGCCAAACCTGCACCAAAAAAAGGTCATGGTCACTGTTTGATGGTAAGCTGTCGGTCTGATCCACTACAACTTTCTGAATCTCAGTGAAATCATTACATGTGAGAAGTATGCTCAGCAAATCGAACTGATGCACTGATAACCACAACACTAGCAGCCAGGACTGGTCAACAGAAAGGGCCCAATTTTTATCCACGACAATGCCCAACCACATGTCACACAACCAACGCTTCAAAAGTTGAATGAATTGGGCTATGAAGTTTTGCCTCGTCTACCATATTCACAAAACCTCTCGCCAACTGAGGACCACTTCTTCAAGTAGCTCGACAACTTTTTGCATGGAAAATGCTTCCATAGCACAAGGCAGAAAATGCTTTTGAAGAGTTTGTTGAATCCCAAAGGAAGATTACTATGTTACAGGAATAAACAAACTTGTTTCTTCTAGTTGGGAAAATGTGTTCATTGTAACAGTTGCAATTTTGACTAATAAAGTTGTGCTTGAGCCTAGTTATGATTTAAAATTCATGGTCATAGATTGCACTCTAGCTGGTAAAACAACAACAGTAGATTGTGATAATTAAAGACCTAAACCAACCACTGAAAAAACTATACTCATACAATCAACACTGGAGACAAATGCAAACAGAATTCTAAAACAATTTACAACCACAGGAAGGCAGAAGAAAGACAACAGAGAAATAAAAATTAGAAAGAATACAGAAAAGGGCAGATTTAAGCCCAAACATATCAATAATTATGTTACATATAAATGGTCTAAATATACCAATAAAACACAGTAGTTGGCAGAGTGGATTAGAAAACAACTATAGTCTGTAAAAAGCTTATTTCAAGTGATAGTCACATTGAATGTAAGAGGATGGAACAAGCTACAATATGCAATAACTAATTATATTAATATCAGATAAAATAAGCTTCAGAATAGGGACATTTTATGATAAAGGTGTCACCTACCAAAAAGATTTAGCCATCTTAAACGTGTATGCACCAACCACATGCTCTCTCTCAACAACTGACAAGATAACTAGACAGAAAATCATTAAGGATAGAGAAAATACTAAATAGTACTCTTCTAAATAATCCATTGGTCCAAGAGACTGTGTCAAGAGGAATATAAACAAAGAAACATTAAGCTAAATCACAATAAATAAAATGTATGCATATCCATGGAACAGATTCAAGGAGTAAAGTCTTTAATAACATAAACTCCCACCTTAAGAACCTATAAAAACCAAAACAAAGTAAACTCAAAGCAAGCAGTAGAAAGTTAATGATAGAGTTAAAAGAATACACATGTTAATAGAAAAATAATAAATAAAAATCAATAGCAAAGAATTGGCTCTGTGAAAGATCAATATAATTTGCTATCTTCTAAGCAAAACTGAAGAAATACAAGCCACAAATGATAATATCAAAGACATCAAAATGAAGACAATCTTGCAAACCAACTCTACATACATAATTTGACAAATTAGTTGAAATGGACCAACTCCTTGAAAAACAAAAGCTACTATAACCTATCCAAACATGGAAAAGTAAGTAAACTATTAAGTAAACTGAATTTGTAAGTAAGTCTCTCCAAAAAGCTATCTTCAGTCTCAAGTGGTTCACTGGAGATTTTTTTTACCAAATATAAACAAATTAACAGCAAGTCTACATAATGTTTTCAAGTATACCAAAAAAGAAAATCTTAATTCATTTTTACGAAGCTACTCTGCTGACAATAAAACCAGTTAAAATAGTCTCAAAGAAAACTAGACCAATACCTCTCATGAATATAAACATAAAAATCCTTATTAAAATATAAGCAAAATTCAGCAATATTTACAAAGAATTACACACCATGGCTAACTGGTTTATTCCAGTGATGCTCATTCAATATTCTAAAACCAATGTAATCTACTTTATTAACAAGTTAATGAAGGAGTCATGTGATACTATCAATCAATGCAGAAAAAAAATTGTCAAAATTATCATTCATGATTTCTGAAAAAACGTTTAGGTAGACAGAAGAAACTTCCTCAATTTGATAAAGAACACCTATAGTAACCCTATACCTAACATTATACTTAATGGTAAAATACTGAACGGTTCCTTCTATGATCAGGAATAAAACATATTTACTGAATATAGTGCCAGACGTTACAGCCAGTTTGGAAACAAAACAGAGCTAAAAAACCATACAGATTGGGAGGGAAAAGACAAACACTTTCTATTTGCCACTGACATAACTGTCTACATTGAAATCTCAGGAGAAAAACTCCTAGAACTAATGAGTTCAGCAAAGTCACAAGACACAACCTAAACATACAAACAATAATTATTTCTGTATTCTAGAAATGAACACATGAACACAAATTAAAAATGCAACAGCAGTTACAATGATTTCCCCCAAACTGAAATACTCAGGTATATATCTAACAAAAAGAGTACATAACTTGCATTCTGAAAACTACATAATGCTGGTGAAAGAAATTTTTAAAAAATCCAAATTAATGGAGATGTATACCATGTTTGTGGAATGGAAGACTCAATCCAGTTAAGACATCAGTTCTTGCCAAACCAATACACAGGTTCAATCCAATTTCTATCAAAATCAAGCAAGACTTTTTTTTTTTAATTAATTTTTATTTTTTTTAGTTTGTTTTGCTTTACAATACTGTATTCGTTTTGCTACACATCGACATGGATCAGCCACGAGTGTACATGAACTCCCAATCCCGACCCCCACCTCCCCCCTCCCGATACATCTGTGTCTCTTTTGCTGTCTTGCATACAGGTTTATCATTACCATCATTCTAAATTCCATATATATGTGTAAGTATACTGTATTGGTGTTTTTCTTTCTGGCTTACTTCACTCTGTATAATCGGCTCCAGCGTCATCCACCTCATTAGAACTGAGAGACTTTCTGTCAATATAGGGAAGTTGATTTCAAAAGTCATACGGAAAGGCAAAGGAATTAAAATGGCTAAAAATAATTATGAAAACTTTTAGGAAATAAAAAAGATAAAATCTTTGGAATGTAAGTCAGCTGCTGCTGCTAAGTCACTTCAGTCATGTCTGACTCTGTGCGGCCCCATAGACGGCAGCCCACCAGGCTCTCCCATCCCTGGGATTCTCCAGGCAAGAACACTAGAGTGGGTTGCCATTTCCTTCTCTAATGCATAAAAGTGAAAAGTGAAAGTGAAGTCGCTCAGTCGTGTCCAACTCTTCGGGACCCCATGGACTGTAGCCTACCAGGCTCCTCCGTCCATGGGATTTTCCAGGCAAGAGTACTGGAGTGGGTTGCCATTGCCTTCTCTGAAGCTAAGTCTAGGAAAGGAATTCTCAGACTCCATCAAAGAAAAGCAGATAAATTGGGCTTCATCAAAACAAGGAATTCTCCAGACTCCATCAAAGAAAAGCAGATAAATTGAGCTTCATCAAAACAAAAAATTTCTTTCTGCAAAGTTCCTTTATAACGATGAAAACTCAAGCTAAAGAAATATTAGCAATTAAATATAAACTCTCATAACTCAAGAGTAAAGCAGAAATACAATTAGAAAGTGGGCACAATATGAACAAAAAAGCATTGAAGGGATATAGATAGCAAATGAGCACATGGAAAGCTGGTCAATATCACTAGCCATTAGGAAAATGCAAGTTAAAATCACAACTATGTATCATTACATACTTATGATGACAGTGACAAATGCTTGTGAGAATGCAGACAAACTGGGCAACTAGGGACAAGAATGTAAAGCGGTAAAGCCACACAAAAAGCAATATGACAGGCTCTCAAGAAACTAAAATGGAACTATAGTGGGCCCTTAAATAACACAGGTTTGAACTGCATAGGTCCACCTTTATGCAGATTTTTCTCAATAAAAACATACTATAAAATCCATAGTTGGCTGAATCCACGGATGTATAATGATGGGTACAGAGGGCCAACTTTAAGTCATTCAGATTTTCAACTGCATGGAAGGGAGGGAGATGTCAGTGCCCCTTACCCCAAAGTTGTTCACTTGTCAACTGCATTATATAATCCAACTGTACTCTTGGACATTTATTCCAGAGAAATGCGAAAATTTGTGTTCACATAAAAATCTGTGCACAAATGTATAAAGCAGCTTTATTCATAAAACCTCAAACTGTAAACAACACAAGTGCCCTTAAATGGATGAATGGTTAAAACACCTGCAGTATATTCATACCACAGAACACCACCCTGGAATGAAAACGAACGAACCTAATGCATACAACAATCTAGATGATCTCCAGAAAAATATGCTCAGTAACAAAACCCAACTGATAATTTATATAAACCATTCTTGACAAGACAAAATATATCACAGAAATGGCACACAGATGAGTGTGCCATTGGGTTGTCGGGAGCTGAGGAAACAGAAGAAGAAAGGAAGTGGGTGTGGATATGACAAGGCAACATGAGGACCTTCTTCTGTGACTGCATTGGTGTCAACAGCTAACAAAACACCTTGATTTTACCTTAAGCACCGTATCATTTAGTTCTAAAAATGGAAGCAAACAGGTTTCTTGGGGAAAAAAAAAAAAGGACTGATAAGCACAAGTGATTCTTTTACTTTTTACCCCAAGGGGCCATTTTTTACACCCTCAAGCTTGAAAACCACCCAAGTGTCCCTTGTGCCTCTCCTACCACACCCCACCCCATGCTGTGTGATGCCTCCAATGCTGGCAGATGCCAGAAAGTACAAGAAAATCTCTAGATAGCTCCTTCAGTTTTATTACTGAGCAATTTATACAGATGTAAATGAAGATGAAAAATACTATATACTACACTGAGGAGTGCCAAGAATGCTCAAACTACCACACAACTGCACTCACTTCACATGCTAGCAAAGTAATGCTCAAAATTCTCCAAGCCAGGCTTCAATAGTACATGAACCATGAACTTCCAGGTGTTCAAGCTGGATTTAGAAAAGTCAGAGGAAACAGAGATCAAATTGCCAACATCTGGTGGATCATCGAAAAAGCAAGAGAGTTCCAGAAAAATATCTACTCTGCTTTACTGACTATGCCAAAACCTTTAACTATGTGGATCACAACAAACTGTGGAAAATTCTTTAAGAGATGGGAATACCAGACCACCTAACCTGTCAAGAAGCAACAGTGAGAACTGGACATGGAACAACAGACTGATTCCAAATATGTAAAGGCATACATCAAGGTTGTATACTGTCACTACGCTTATTTAACTTATATGCAGAGTACATCATGAAAAATGCTGGACTGGATGAAGCACAAGCTGGAATCAAGACTGCTGGGAGAAATATCAATAACCTCAAATATACAGATGACACCTCCCTTATGGCAGAAAGAAAAGAACTGAAGAGCCTCTTGATGAAAGTGAAAGAGGAGAGTAAAAAAGCTGGTTTAAAGCTCAAGATCATGGCATCCGGTACCATCATTTCATGGAAAATAGATGGGAAAATAGTGGAAACAGTTACACTTTATTTTGGGGGGCTCCAAAATCACTGCAGAAGGTGACCGCAGCTATGAAATTAAAAGATGCTTGCTCCTTGGAAGAAAAGCTGTGACAGCATATTAAAAAGCAGAGATATTCCTTTGCCAACAAAGGTCCATCTAGTCAAGGCTATCGTTTTTCCAGTAGTCACGTATGGATATGAGAGTTGGACTGAAAGGTGAGCACTGAAGAATTGATCCTTTTGAGCTGTGGTGTTGGAGAAGACTCTTGAGAGTCCCTTGGACTGTAAGGAGATCCAACCTGTCCATCTTAAAGGAGATCAGTCCTGAACATTCATTGGAAGGACTGAAGCCGATGCTGAAACTCCAACACTTTGGCCACCTGATGTAAAAACTGACTCAATGGAAAAGACCCTAAGGCTGGGAAAGATTGAAGGCAAGAGAAGGGGACAACAGAGGACTGAACGTTGAGGAGGGCATGGCAACCCACTCTAGTATTCTTTCCTGGAGAATCCTATGGACAGAGGAGCCTAACAGATTCCAGTCCCTGGGGTCGCAAAAGTCGGACACAATAGAAGAGACTTAACATGTATGCACATTTTCTACATTTAACTCACCAGGTTCATTAAATTCAGATCTGAATTTTTTCCGACCTTGAATCTGAGATTTTTTCCTCTGTTTGGCTTCTTTTTCTTTTTCATCATCACTGAAATCCAAGGCCTTATACGAAAAAATAGATTTATGTCATATGCATTTATCAATTCAATGGTACATTATCAGAGGTAAAAAGAATAAAGCACTTATTTAAGTGATCCTGAAAGTTAATACATGTACACATGACACAAATCAGAAGGCATAACGCCGTGGCAATGTAGATGCTAAAATAGAACTGCTTCCGATTAAGTAATCCTCTCAGTGGGCATTCACTGACTCACATAGCTTCAGCAAAATCACAAACTAACACAGATCATGAACCTTTAGCACTGCTTGAGAATCTACAATGACCAAAGTTAAATCTATAAATATTAAGAATTTACAAAACTGAGAAACTTCATCAGAACTTGAGTGCATAAAAAACTCTCTTATATATTTTTGTTTTATAAAATAAAAATGCAAAAGTATAAATTCATGCTATTTTTAAGAATGTATATACTCATTGCTATAATTTTCATGTTTTAATAAAGACCATATATATCAAGCTACTTTGAAATGTAAAATTTTACTGCTGACAAGAAAAAGAGCACTCTTTTTAGGAAAGTGAGTATACTGTAAAAAATGGAGAAGTAGGTAGACTGTCATCATTTTCTACCTCCAAAAGAAAAGTAGCTTATTAAAAGTACCGTCAATAAACGTCTTCATGTCCCATGTGGTGAATTTTGCCTTTACCAAGTATCAACAAAATTGATAAAAAAGGACACTATAAGGAAAATGGTAATCTGATAGTAATTAAAATGTGATTGAAAATATTTTTCTCTGAAATGACCACAAACTCTAATTGCGAAGTATAAAAGGCACTAGAGGGAGGGGAGTGCACGCGGGCTGGCTGAAGGCAGTGTGACTAGCGAGCAGTTTCGAGGACATCCTTCAGGTCAGGAATGAGGGATGTATTAATACTGAGTCCTGTCTTCCTTTCTCAAATACTGTGTGAAAAGACACTTACCTCTGGTGGTGGTTCTTGATCATTCTTCCATGATGCATCTGATCCCCTATCCCTAGGGGAACAAACAAAGGTCAAAGGGTCAAAGTACTTATCAAGATTCTGTTAAGTGCTTATAACCTAATAGCATGGAAAATAAAAAAGCAAAAGACCTAAGCTAAATCTTAATTTTCAATATATAAGACAATAAGAAAAAAGAATAAAGGCTCATTTCTCTGTTCTTTATTTAAGATGTGGGAAGAGCACACATATCTATTAGGAGTGGAGAATCAGAATGAGAAGCCGATACCACACTGTGCAGGGCAAAGTGGTTCTGCAATTCTTCAACAGCTCCAGGTGCTCTGACTCTGACTGATACCCTCGTAGTATCTGAGCTCAGCTCATAAACCTCCTTAAGTAAATACCTATCCAAGACCACAATCAGATGTTCCAGGTGCCAAGGACACAAAAAGGGAATACGAGGTATTTCCTTGTGTAAGACTTTACAGGTTCAACAACAGAAATCATGAAATGCTTCTTCCTCGATTCACCTGAGAATTATCAATGATACTCCATGAGTAAGCAAGGCTTGCTCCAAGAGTGACTCTCAGAGCAGAGGGTGAGACAAAGGCATCTAGAGTTTGGGGAGGAGGAGCTGTAAAGATCCGATAGGACACTAACTCTTTTTGGTGAAAAGTTTTATACTCTATGACCAACAAAAGCATATAAATCTATTATAATATCTGACAGCTCATTTTTAATTGTGTCTGTTTGACCCTGATTTCACAGTTTGACAAATTTGTTATTCAATTACATTAAAATATTACAAAGTATTAGGAGTAGATGTTCTCATTGCTTGACACCAAATCTCAAAAATAAATGAAACTCCCAGGAATGAATTAATCCATTAAAATCAATTTACAGATGTCTATGAGCTCATGCAACATGAAATCTTTTTTTCTGAGTCTACTCTATTGTTTTAATTTGGAATTCTGTTGTTATACATAAAGCCTTATCAATGACATTTTCCATTTTTAATTATCTTCTACCCATGCATTTATCATAGCTCCAGGGCTCCTTTTTGCATGGATACCATCTCAGTGAGCTAAGAATGAAATCTTCTAAAGACAGAAATGGGAAAAGTTCCCTAACTCAGGCATTACCACAGAAAATCAAAAACTACTAAACAAAAGAACGAGCAACATTTCCAACAGCACCTTTAACAAGAGTAAGTTCATGGGAAGCTAAGATTAAAATAATCCAACTAAAAGCAGGTAAGCTGGAGATAAATTCAACTTCTCCACCTCAAAGGAAAGGAGTTCCCTTGACCAACAGAAAAAATGCAGTCTAGAACAGAATGGACTTCTTCAGGCGGGGCTTCTGCAGAGTGGGCTCAATTTCCCGATTCTTTAGTTTCTTATTCTTTCTTTGCAAAAAAGAGACAAAAATTCTTGTTCTTGCAAATCAGAACAAAGGCTGCTACTAAATCTATCTAAAAACACCTTCAGAAAAATCTCATCAACCTATCTATTTTAAGCTAAAATATTTTACCCCTTAAAAGTTAATATATGGAATATCCAAAGCAACAACTTAATATTCAAACAGAACGAAATGCTAATTATTTAAGGCATGATTTAAAGTACATTAAAATTTTTATAACTTTGCTATATTTAATTCACCTTTCATGTTAATGGCTATTTAGAAAAATTAATCTTACATAGCCTGAAGAACAACTTAAGTTCTTATAGGTACTTCTGTGTCTTCTTAAACACGAGTTTAACAAATTATCAGGAACAAAATATTCATCTCATTTCAGAGATTTGAAATATTAAAACTCAGACTGGATTTAGTATGTAAGTGGTAAAGAGGCCTTCTCCCAGCTGGGACTGGTACCATGGTTTGACAAGCACCAAAGTTACTACTCATGATATCTTCTGCAAAAACCACATTCCTAATGCTTCACCTGTATTTCAAGTTTCCAACTATTCAAAGGGACTTTTGTGTCAAACTGAGTACAAAATCTTTTCAGATTTAAGATCTCTTCCCCAATCCTTTGCAGTATTTTTCTCCACTCCTAACTTGGCAATATGTTACTGGTTCATATTTATTACATCTTTCCAAAGCATTCAATTTATATTTACAGAAAAAGTTATTCTACTTTAATTCATATGCCACTGGTTTGTGCAAAAATTAATTATGTAATTATAATAACAAATCTAATAAAAATAGCTCTACAGCTAACATCTGGCAACAAATTTATACCTGACAAATATACAGTTCATCAGTGGAAACAAAAAATATCACCAGATACACACCATAGATATCATACATTTACAGATAGGATGGAGACCACTGGTTTGCTGGTTAAGTCAACTCTGTTAATTGCAGCTTGATACACAACACACAAATATGTTCTTCTATAAATGTACAATTTATAAGCAACCTAAAATTTACTCATTTTTTTCTTTTTAAGAATTATAAAGTTGCATTAAATAATGAAGCTTATGAATGCAATCCAAATAAATCTTTCTTTACAATGGAAAAGTTGTAGCACATATATGTAGGAAAGTAATGGAAATGATAATGAATTAGAATTCAGAAAATGTATATGGCCCAAATGTGCTCTTACCAGTTGATCATGTCATTTTGGTCAAAAAATACAAATGATCTCTACCTTGTAAAACCTGATAACAACTGTAGCTTTCAGAGATGTTACCAGGAAGACAAATGAGCTCTTGGCAAGACAGATTATCATCTTAACTGCAAGAAATTACATCACTAAGAATTACTCCTAAAACACAAACACTAGATAAGCAAAGAAGTAACATGCCAATAAAGTACTACTGTTTAAGCTTCTCTGTGAATATATACTGGGTGAAGTCTTTCATTGAAGGAGCAAAATACATAGTGTCCTTTATTTTAATACCTTTATTTTCAATATGCTCTGAAGAATTAAACCGTAATACATAAAATGGATGTGCAACAGGTCCAAATATCTCAAATATCTATAAAAGAGAAGAAACATAAAGTTCTCCTTCGACAGTTAAATAAGGACTTCAAAAGTTCGTACTATTGGGACTTCCCTGACAGTCCAGTGGTTAAGCCTTCACCTTCCAATGCAGAGGGTGCAGGTTGAATCCCTGTTTAGGAAGTTAAGATCCCACAAGCCTCCTGACCAAAAAACCAAAACGTAAAACAGAAGCAATACTGTGTGTGTGTGATTTTTCAGATTCCAGTCATCTATCAATGGACATGTACATGGCTTCCACATTTTGGCCACTGTAAATAGTGCTGCTATGAACTCTGGCGTACATGTACCTTTGCAAATTATAGTTTTCTCTGGATATACACTCAGAAATAAGACTGCCAGATCATACACTAACTCTACAGATTTTTAAGGAACCTCCATACCACTGTCCATAGTGGCTGCACCAATTTACATTTCCACCAAGAGTGAAAGAGAGTTCCTTTTACTCCACACCCTCACCAGGGTTTATTATCTATAGACTTTCTAGTGATGGCCATTCGGATTAGTATGAGGTAATACCTCACTATAGTTTTTTTTTTTTTAATTATTTTAATCGAAGGCTACTTATTTTACAATATTGTGGAAGTTTTTGCCATACAGTCACACGAATCAGCCACAGGTGTACATGCGTTCCCCATCCTGAAACCCCCTCCCACCTCCCTCCACATCCCATCCCTCAGGGTCATCCCAGTGCACCAGCCCTGAGCATCCTGTCTCATGCATTGAACCTGGGCTGGAGATCCGTTTCACATGTGATAATATACATGTTTCAATGCTACTCTCTCAAATCATCCCACCCTCACCTTCTCCCACAGAGTCCAAAAGTCTGTTCTTTCATCTGTATCTCTTTTGCTGTCTCGTATATAGGGTCATCATTACCATCTTTCTAAATCCCATATATGTATGTGTTAATATACCGTATTGGTGTTTTTCTTCCTGACTTACTTCACTCTGTATAATAGGCTCCAGTTTCATCCACCTCATTAAAACTGATTCAAATGCATTCTTTTTAATAGCTGAGTAATATTCCATTGTGTATATGCTGACCTGAATTTCTCCAATAATTAGAGAATAGATGGGGAAACAGTAGAAACAGTGTCAGACTTTATTTTTCTGGGCTCCAAAATCACTGCAGATGGTGACTGCAGCCATGAAATTAAAAGACGCTTACTCCTTGGAAGAAAAGTTACGACCAACCTAGATAGTATATTCAAAAGCAGAGACATTACTTTGCCGACTAAGGTCCGTCTAGTCAAGGCTATGGTTTTTCCTGTGGTCATGTATGGATGTGAGAGTTGGACTGTGAAGAAAGCTGAGTGCTGAATTGATGCTTTTGAACTGTGGTGTTGGAGAAGACTCTTGAGAGTCCCTTGGCTTGCAAGGAGATCCATTCTGAAGGAGATCAGCCCTGGGATTTCTTTCAAAGGAATGATGCTAAAGCTGAAACTCCAGTGCTTTGGCCACCTCATGTGAAGAGTTGACTCATTGGAAAAGACCCTGATGCTGGGAGGGATTGGGGGCAGGAGGAGAAGGGGACGACTGAGGATGAGATGGCTGGATGGCATCACGGACTCAATGGACATGAGTCTGAGTGAACTCCAGGAGTTGGTGATGGACAGGGAGGCCTGGCGTGCTGCGATTCATGGGATCGCAGAGTCAGACACGACTGAGCGACTGAACTGAACTGAGCATCTTTTCATGTGCCTCTTAGCCATCTGTATGTCTTTAGAAAAATGTTTATTTAGGTCTTCTGCTCATTTTTGATTGGGTTGTTTGATATTGACTTGTACGAGCTATTTGTGTATTTTGGAAATTAATCCCATTGGTAGCATAAATTGCAAATATTTTCTTCCAGTCACAGGCTTTTTGTTTTGTCTATGGTTTTCTTTAATGTGTAAAAGCTTTTAAGTTTAATCAGGTCCCTTTTATTTTTGTCTTTCCTTCCATTACTCTAGGAGACAGAGCTAAAAACAACACTGCTGTGATTTATGTCAAAAAGGGTTCTGCCCATGTTTTCCTTTAAAAGTTTGATCATATCCTGTCTTGTATTTAGGTCTTCAATCCATTCTGACTTACTTTAGTAACATGGTGTTAGAGAATGTTCTAATTTCAATCTTTACATATAGCTGTCCAGATTTTCCACTTACTAAAGAGACTGTCTGTTCTTCATTGCCTATTCTTGCCTCTTTCATTATAAATTAACTGACCATAAGTGCATGAGCTTACTTTCCAGCTTTCTATCCTGTTCCACTGATCTACTGCTCCCTTTTAAAGCCTAAAGTTTTAGTTTTTTTCATGTAAATATATTTTTCATAATATATAATTTCTGTGGCTATTTAACACTCCTTTATAGATCTCGCAGAATTTAACATATCTTATACTGTAGAATACTGAGACAAGCTCCCAGTTTGTTCAGAAATGATGCCATAATGAATACCTTTATCTGTAAATCTCTGTACTTCAGAATTCCTGAAAACTAGTTCATAAGGGATGGAACTATCAAAGCCAAAAGTATGATTACTACTAAAACTCTTGATGCAAATTATTAAATAACTTTCCCAATAACAATTTAAATCAACTGCATTGAAAATACCTATTTTATTATATCCTCAGTTGCTAATTGACTGAAAAGTCCTCATTTGTTAAAAAGTAAAACAAAAAAACAATAAAAAACAACAAACGCTCGAACAAATGCTCAAAACTAAATGTAGAGACAATGATCAAGAAATCCAACTTATAGGTGGCATAAGTTGTTAGTGTTTTAAAAATTCCCTAATGTAAGAATTCAACATTAAAAATGGAATTCACTCATTAATTATGAACAGGAACCAATCATTTCTAGGATTAAAGTGCAAAACGCAGAATTTCAAATCTGAAGTGTGCTCCTTTAAATCAGTGGAAAACAAGGAAGGAGATGGGAGAGGGGCAAAAAAAAAAAATCAGATCACCTATGTTATACATTGCATTGCATTTTGCTCCTTGTTGTGATTTCTGAATAAATGAAGATAATTCTATTTCCTTACAGTTTCAGTGAATTTAAAAAGATATAGAAGGTATCTGACACTGTAGCTGATTATTACTGTTACTGAAAAGGAGAGGGAAAAGGAAGGATGTCATAAATAAAAGGAATCATGGAAATAATCAGTTTTAATTCAGTCAGAAAAGCAGGAAGTACGTTTCCCTAGCCTCTTCTCCCTGGTCTCCCCAAGAGGTACAGCAGTATCCCTGTGCTCAAGAGCTCCCCTCTCCAGCCATCTCCACTCACCTCCACTCCTCTCTCTCAACAGCTTCCCAGGCTAAGCCCCTAGACTCTCCCTAGCCCTTTACAAAGGTACCAGCAGTAAATAGAGTTTATTCTGTATTTCAGTACTTCCTCTGAACCAAAAATACTGAGACCCATACTTGTAACAAAGTATTAAGCCTAGGAATTTGAAAAGGAGAAAAGTCAACACCACCCTTCAGGTATTAAAGTCTTTCTTCTCTTCACAAATTTTTTCAAAATTGACAAAAAGCGTTAGCTCTGGACTCCAATTAATTCTGTCATTGATTTGCTTTCCAGTTCTAAGAGACTCATTTCTTTTGGTAAATTAGTCTGTCAGCCTAAAAAGTAGGCAGTGCAGGGTGGCAGGGCCCTCATAAAAGCCGGATCCCTTTCTAATCTGTCAGAATGGAACAGCAGGAAAAGGCACAGAAAAGGGAAAATTATGTGAGTTGCTCTAATAATATAATTCAAAATAAATGTTTTTTTCTGATTAAACACAAATTAATTCTATTTCTTAAAATAAAAAAGATGTCAACTGTCGCTTATCTAGGAAAAACTAAACCCCAAAAAGTTCTCCAGAGACAACATCTGGTTTCTCAATTGTTATCAACTCAATACTTATTTACTTAGCCCATATAACTACAAAAGACTCTAACTATACACAGTGGAATATCCCAAGGTGAATAAAACTCTGTCCCTGCTGCCAGAAAGAGAATATTTGGTTGATATTTATATTCTTCACCTTGGAAGATTTTCTGTCCTCCAATGACCACTCAGAATTATATATCTGTTGGGTAAAATGCAGACATGCAGCATGCAGGGTTTTTCCCTGCATGTAAGGATGTTAAACGGGACTTAATCTTATGGCGGTACTAAAGTACATATTCACAATTCTCCAGAAAAGTGCTTACAATGACACTTTATTGGTGTCACCAAAAACTTTTTCCATTTGAAAGATTCCACTCTCAGCTTCCAAGTGAGGAAGTCAAAGTCTAAAAAGTTTCAAGAGCCACTATTCAAAAGGCCACAAAAAGCAAAAAGGTTTATGAACTATTATGCATTGGAAAGTCTCCTGCACCCAACTGAGTACTTGGAAGAACTGTGTCTTATTCAAAATACAGACCCACTGCCTGGCAAAGAACCTGACTGGCAAAGAACCTGACAAATGTCAGGAAAAAAATTCTATACAACAACAAATTAAACCAGTTTACAGACAAACACAAATTACTAAAGAAAATCAGGAATGTACTAAAATTTGAGAGCTCTAGATTGCTCACATACTAAAACTAATAAACTTAAGATGCTAAAGTCAGAAAATCCAATCAACAAAGAAAAAAGGTAATTAGTAGGATTTGAGTATTGTTTTACAAACCTTTCCTGCTGCCTGTCGATCAGTTTTAAAAATTACAGTCTCTTCATTAACTGGAGGTACGTTAGTCATAGATTCAATTATTACTGAAAATAAAACAAAATAGATTATTTCAAGATTTAATCAGAAGATAATGCAGAATTCAAATCAGAATTTAGGCTTTAATCTCCACATAATTTAAAATGAAATTTAAGGTGGGATAATATACCTTGGTAACCATTCCTCCCGGATAAACAAGTAGCATAAGGAAATATATTCTACATTATTTTCTTTTATATGAAAGCTACAATTCGGGAAAAAAGATTAAAGTACAAAATCTCACAGAAAGCTGGAATTACCCATTAGTCAAAGTCAACAAAGTCAAGCTGTGTACATTTTCTCAAGCAATTTTTATCCCAAAAATAATCATATTTAGTCACATAACTCATGTTTTAGAAGAAATTAGTCTTCTTTCTCACCCTAGAAATCCTTTTCTTAAAAGTACTGATTACATACCAATATATGAAAAAGTTAAAGACTTCACAAAAATATTTTCCTCTAAACAGATAAAGAGAATGACAGAGCTCCCAGTAATTCGGCTCCCAGGTGCACTGGGCCGAGCCTGAGGGATGGGATGCAGGGGAGGCGGGAGCGCGACTCAGGACAGGAACACATGCACGACCACAGCTGATTCATGTAGATGTATGGCAAAACCCACCACAACACTGTAATTACCTTCCAATTAAAATCAACAAACAAATAAAAAGACAAAAAGCACTATCCCCCGAGTCTAGCACATTCTCCTGTTCTTGTTAAGTGCCACAAATGTCAAACTAACAATCTACAACAGCAAAATGAAAACACACATATACATTCACACAGACATACACAGTAGATTCTTAAAAATTAAAGCTACAAACAAAAATACTCCATCACATTACACAGATAATGCCATCTCCACTTGGAAAATGAAATATTAGTCGATTATTAAAATCCATTCAAGGATTTTCAATTGTATCCCAATTAATTTCAAGATTTACTACTTCTAAGTTGGAAAATAAGGAATGGACAACAATTTTTGAGCTAGATCTGCTTTTGGAATAAAGACGACAAAGACTGATACTGAATAATGACAGAATTTCCCAGGGTCAAATTACATGAAAATTAAAAACTACCTAATTCAAAACCCTCACATTTGATAGAAAGGTAAAAGTGCCTGAAGAACTATGGACAGAGGTTCGTGACACTGCATAGGACGCAGTGATCAAGACCAACCCCCAAAAATGCAAAAAGGCAAAATGGTTGTCTGAGGAGGACTTATAAATAGCTAAGAAATAAAAGATGCAAAAGGCAAAGGAGAAAAGGTAAGATATACCCATTTGAATGCAGAGTTCCAAAGAATAGCAAGGAGAGATAAGAAAGCCTTTCTCAGTGATCAATGCAAAGAAACAGAGGAAAACAATAGAATGGCAAAGGCTAGAGATCTCTTGAAGAAAACTGGAGATACCAAGGGAACATTTCATGCAAAGATGGGCACAATAAAGGACAGAAATGGGATGGACCTAACAGAAGCAGAAGATATTAAGAAGACGTGGCAAGAATACAAAGAAGAGTTCTATAAAAAATTCTTCATGACCCAGATAACCATGATGGTGTGAACACTCACCTAGAGCCAGATATCCTGGAATGTGAAGTTAAATGGGCCTTAGGAAGCATCACTATGAGCAAAGCTAGTGGAGGTAATTTCAATAGTTGAGCTATTTCAAATCCTGAAAGATGATGCTGTGAAAGTGCTGCACTCAATATGCCAGCAAATTTGGAAAACTCAGCAGTGGCCATAGGACTGGAAAAGGTCAGTTTTCATTTCAATCCCAAAGAAAGGCAACACCAAAGAATATTCACAGTACCACACAATTGCACTCATCTCACACGCCAGCAAAGTAATGCTCAAAAGTCCTGAAGCCAGGCTTCAACAGTACATGAACCACGAACTTCCAGATGTTCAAGGAGGATTTAGAAAAGCCAGAGGAATCAGAGATCAAATTGGCAACATCTGCTGGATCATCGAAAAAGAAAGAGAATTGCAGAAAAACATCTTTTGCTTTATTGACTACATAAAAGCCTTTGACTTTTATGGATCAGAACAAACTGTGGAAAATTCTTAAAGAGATGGGAAAACCAGACCACCTGACCTGTCTTCTGAGAAATCTGTATGCAGGTCAAGGAGCAACAGTTAGAACTGGACATGGAACAAACAGGTTCCAAATCAGAAAAGGAGTACATCAAGGCTGTATATTGCTACCCTGCTTATTTCACTTATATGCAGAGTATATCATGAGAAATGCTGGGCTGGATGAGCACAAGCTGGAAGCAAGATTGCCAGGAGAAATATCAATAACCTTGGATTAGCAGATGACATCACACTTATGGCAGAAAGTGAAGAGCCTCTTGATGAAAGTAAGAGAGTGAAAAAGTTGGCATAAAGCTCAACATTCAGAAAACTAAGATCATGGCATCTGGTCTCATCACTTCATGGCAAATAGATGGGGAAACAATGGAAACAGTGACAGACTATATTTTTTGGGGCTCCAAAATCACTGCAGATGGTGACTGCAGCTGGTGATTGCAGCCATGAAATTAAAAGACACTTATTCCTTGGAAGGAAAGATGACCAACCTAGATAGCATATTCAAAAGCAGAGACATTACTTTGCCAACTAAGGTCCATCTAGTCAAGGCTATGGTTTTTCCAGGGGTCATGTATGGATGTGAGAGTTAGAGTATAAAGAAAGCTGAGCACAGAAGAATTGATGCTTTTGACCTGTGGTGTTGGAGAAGACTCCTGAGAGTCCCAGTCCATCTTAAAGGAGATCAGTCCTGGGTGTTCATTGGAAGGATTGATGTTGAAGCTGAAACTCTGATACTTTGGCCACCTGAAGCAAAGAACTGACTCATTGGAAAAGACCCTGATGCTGGGAAAGATTGAGGGGAGGAAGAGAAGGGGAAAACAGTGGATGAGATGGTTGGATGGGATCACCAACTCAGTGGACAGGTTGGAGTAAGCTCCAGCAGTTGGTGATGGACAGGGCGCCTGGCGTGCTGCAGTCCATGGGGTCACAAAGAGTCGGACACAATGGAGAGACTGTGAACTGAAAAGAGTACATGAGAGATTTTAACATGATCGTATGGTGAAACCCACACAGAATTATCACCACAACCTAGCTGACTGGTATTTAATGTTATTTTCTTTTTTGTGAAAGGTCCAAATAATGTTATGTTTCAAGTTTTCAAAACAGAGTGTGTAACAAGCATATTCAATAGCAGCACATTCTCTGTCTGATTCATTAATCTTTATTCCCACCACGGTTGAGAATTTTGTTGTCTATTAGGATGTGTTAGCCAAAATAGTATATTTAAAAAGCATTATTTCATATGTATCACATAATTTACTTTTCTTTCCCTTGAGAATGAACATTATGACCTAAACATTTTCTATACACATCAAGTCCAATAAACAGTTGATTCATACTATGTAATCAAGAAATTACCTGATTTATTTTTGTCTATTATTAAATACCATAAGATAGTAAATGTAATGACTCAGGAATCATGTAGTTTTAGTAATTATGATTTTTATAAAAAAGTTTCACTTAATTGGTATTTTCATTAATAATCTACCAAATTGTAAGACTTATTTTTTAAAACAGTGATAAGACACTTTAAAAAAAGATGAAAAGAACAGTTTCAGAAGGATAGGTGTTTTAACTCTTCTCTCAATGTTTGATAAAATTCACCTGTGCAGCTGCCATGTCCTGGACTTTTGTTTGTTGGGAGGTTTTTAATCATGGTTTCAATGACCCTGAAATTGCACTCCTGGCCATATATCCAGAGAAAAACATGGCCCAAAAAGATGCATGCATCCCAATGTTCACTGCAGCACTGTTTACAAAAGCCAAGATATGGAAGCAGCCTAAATGTTCATTCACAGAGGACTGGATAAAGATGTGGTACATATATTTAATGGAATATTATTCAACCATTAAAAAGAATGAAATAATGTCATTTGCACCAACTTGGATGGACCCAGAGAGTGTCATACTGAGTGAAGTCAGACAGAGAAGGACAAATATCATATGGCATCCCTTATATGAGGAATTTAAAAAGAAATTATACAAATGAACTTACTTATAAAACAGGAAGAGACTTACAGACTTAGAAAACAAACTTCTGATTGCCTGGGGAGAAGGGATAGTTAGGGACTTTGGGAAGGTCATGTATATACTGCTATATTTAAAATGGATAACAAAGGTCTACTGTAGAGCACATGGAACTCTGCTCAATGTTATGTGGCAGCCTGGGTGGGAGTGGGGTTTGGGGGAGAATGGATACGGGTATATGAATGCTGAGTCCCTTCCCTGTTCACCTGAAAGTACTAGAGCACTGTTAACTGGCTATACCTCAGTAGAAAATGTTTGTGGTGTTAAAAATAAATAATAAAGAGATCAAAAGATAAATTTTCATTTCTACCACTGATTGATTATATAACAGATCACAGGAGCAAGTGACTCAAATTCTTCTATGTCCTTTAACTCACAAACTAAGGACTGGTGGACCATTTAGGCCTTTTTCTCAGTTCAAAAATCCTATGACTTTGTCAACTTGCAGTCCTATTTTCTGGTGTCGCTTACTAGAGTTAAGAGTAGCAACATTAATTTCAAAGTCTCTCCTGTACTGACATCATATCTTGGGGCTAGAAGAAATCTGTAAAATTTAGTTCCCAAATACCCCAATGGGTTCATATTTCATGGCATTAATGTCAGTGTTAAATCATAGAACTTTCTAATTTACTTGTTTGTAAGATAATATCAAAAGCAGTAGGCAGAGTAACAGCTCTCTACCCACAAAGAAAGATATCCACACATCCAAATCCCTGAACCTGTAAATGATATTTTATATTAAAAAGAGAGACTTTGAGGATAAGAATAAGGCTAAGCACCTTGCAGTACAAAATTACCCCAGTTAACGGTGGGTAGACCCAATCTAAGGAGTCTTTAGAAGCAGAGAATCTTCCCAGTCTGTGGTGATCCATCAGAGGGGATATGATGATAGAGAAAGTCAGAGAGAAGCTACGTTATGGATTTTGAAAATGAAGGGAGGGGGCCATGAGCAAAGGAATGTGAGACACCTCCAGATACTGGAAAAGATGAAGAAATGCATTCTCCCTCAGAGCCTCCAGAGAGCAACTTGGCCCTGAAGGACCCCTTGATTTTAGCCAGTGGGACCCATCACACTTCTGGCCCACAGTACTGTAAAGTAATAAATGTGTTGTTTTAAACCACTAAATCTGTAGTAACTTAACAGCAACAGAAAACACATGTATCATTCAAATAGATTTTGGAGAAATTTCTATGTCAGTAAAAGCACTTTTAAATTTTTAAAAAAACATTGTATTTATGTACTACCTCCCTGGTGGCTCAGATGATAAAGCGTCTGTCTACAATGCAGGAGACCCGGGTTCGAGCCCTGGGTTGGGAAGATCCCCTGGAGAAGGAAAAGGCAATCCACTTCAGTACTATTGCCTGGAAAAACCCATGGACAGAGGAGCCTGGTTGGCAACAGTCTATGGGGTCACAAACAGGACACAACTGAGCGACTTCACTTTCACTTTGTGTAAGTAAAAACTGAATTTATCTGTTCAAACCTAATAGCTATAAAATGAAGTATTATTAGATATTTTGGAGAAAATTCCCTAACCATAAGTTTTCTATTATTAGTATATGTTTGGATATAAATTATAATTATTAATAAAAATATATACATACCTAATTGTTCAATAATACTTGAAACCATCCCAAGAGGCTTTAATTCAATATCTTCAGGCAGAACAATAGTGAGTTCTTCAACAGAAGGTAGTTCCTGTAATACAAAAAAGCAGTAATCTTCCTCCAGCTTCAAGAACTTTTTTTTTGTTTTAAAAACGGATGGTTTCCATGTAGTATGCTATATCTGTTTCTGAGATGTAACATTATTTTTCATCTCTTGGATGTTGTCCTTTCTATTTCTAGTGTCTGAACATTTCTGCCCTCTCCAACATCTCCCCACCTAAGTGATTCAAGAGATCTAGTTTCTACAACCTAACCCATAACACAGACCTAAATACCACTCTAGATTCTTCCAATCAACTTGAACAAGAGACCATCCTAAAAGAGACAATATAAAATAACTCCCAGAGACACTCCACTTGAAGAGAATTAACTCTATTGGCTCTGATTTCTCCACAGAAGAGTTCTCCGATCTGTCTTAATGTGGTTAGTGAATTAATTTGACTATGATTAAACAGTTTAACAGAGGAACAGCTAATTTTTCTGAGGTTGTGTGAAAAGATAAATTTCTGGTCTCTTCAAGACAAAATACATAATTCCTCGAAATGATGTAGTAAGTTCCAGTCAAGAAGCTGTGAAGCTGTTACCTGATTATCTTCTTCCCTGTCTAGGCTAAAACCAAATTTCTTTACATTCTGACCCAGGTGCTAACTGTTTGTCAGTCGCTACAGAAACAGGATATTGAAGTGGAGAGGATGTTGAAGAAAAACCTAAGAAAGCAGACCTTAGGTTTTAAATTAAATAAACAGAGCTTTCTGTTCACCTTTGTCAAATGATCACAAGTGATTCTCCCAAGAAAGGGGGGCTTAAGGAAAGTGCAAAGATTCTATTAATGGTATATTAGGGTTAAGTCTGGAGAGAAAAAATGACTTTTGGAGAACTGTTAAAAAAGACAGGAAAACCTAAATCATACAGAGCATTTTAGATGAGTTTATCTCAGGTACTCATTTTCCTCTACAGGATCTCCAGTTGAGGTTTTTAGCAAAAACAAGACCGGGAGCTGACTGTGGCTCAGATCATGAATTCCTTACTGCCAAATTCAGACTTAAATTGAAGAAAGTGGAGAAAACCACTAGACCATTCAGGTATGACTTATATCAAATCCCTTATGATTATACAGTGGAAGTGAGAAATAGATTTGAGGGACTAGATCTGATAGAGTGCCTGATGAACTATGGATGGAGGTTTGTGATACTGTACAGGAGACAGAGATCAAGACCATCCTCATAGAAAAGAAATGCAAAAAAGCAAAATGGCTGTCTGAGGAGGCCTTACAAATAGCTGAGAAAAGAAGAGATGTGAGATGAGGAAAGATATACCCCACTGAATGGAGTCTAGAGCACAGTAAGGAGAAATAAGAAAGCCTTCTTAAATGAACGATGAAAACAAAGAAGAAAACAACAGAATGGGAAAGACTAGCAATCTCTTCAAGAAATTTGGAGATAAAAAGAGAACATTTCATGCAAGTTCAGTTCAGTTGCTCAGTCGCGTCCGACTCTTTGCGATCCCATGAATCGCAGCATGCCAGGCCTCCCTGTCCATCACCAACTCCCGGAGGTCACTCAGAGTCGCATTCATCGAGTCAGTGATGCCATCCAGCCATCTCAGCCTCTGTCGTCCCCTTCTCCCCCTGCCCCCAATCCCTCCCAGCATCAGAGTCTTTTCCAATGAGTCAACTCTTTGCATCAGGTGGCCAAAGTACTGGAGTTTCAGCTTTAGCATCATTCCTTCCAAAGAAATCCCAGGGCTGATCTTCAGAATGGATTGGTTGGATCTCCTTGCAGTCCAAGGGACTCTCAAGAGTCTTCTCCAACACCACACTTCAAAAGCAGCAATTCTTTGGTGCTCAGTCTTCTTCACAGTCCAACTCTCACATCCATACATGACCACAGGAAAAACCATAGCCTTGAGTAGACGGACCTTAGTTGGCAAAGTAATGTCTCTCCTTTTGAATATGCTATCTTAGTTGGTCATAACTTTTCTTCCAAGGAGTAAGCATCTTTTAATTTCATGGCTGCAGTTGCCATCTGCAGTGATTTTGGAGCCCCCAAAAATAAAGTCTGACACTGTTTCCCCATCTATTTCCCATGAAGGGATGGGGCTGGATGCTATGATCTTCGTTTTCTGAATGTTGAGCTTTAAGCCAACTTTTTCACTCTCCTCTTTCACTTTCATCAAGAGGCTGTTTAGTTCCTCTTCACTTTCTGCCATAAGGATGGTGTCATCTGCACATCTGAGGTTATTGATATTTCTCCCAGCAATCTTGATGTCATGCAAACATGGGCACAATAAAGGAGAGAAACAGTACAGACCTAAGAGAAGCAGAAGGTATTACAAAGAGGTGGCAAGAATACATATAAGAACTATACAAAAAGGTTTTAATGACCTGGATAACCACAATGGTGTGGTCAATCACCTAGAGCCAGACGCTTGGAGTGTGAAGTCAAGTGAGCCCGAGGAAGCATCACTACAAAGCTACTGGAGGTTATGGAATCCTAATTGAGCTATTTAAAATCCTAAAAGATGATGATGTTAAAGTGCTACACTTAGTATGTCAACAAATTTGGAAAACTTAGCAGTGACCCCAGGACTGGAAATGGTCAGTTTCCATTTCAATTTCAAAGAAAGGCAATGCCAAAGAACATTCAAAGTACCATACAGTTGTGCCCATTTCACATGCTAGTAAGTTAATGCTCAAAATCCTTCAAGCTGGTCTTCAACAGTACTTGAGAACTTTCAGATGTACAACCTGGATTTAGAAAAGGCAGAGGAATCAAAGACCAAATTGCCAACATTCCTTGGATCATGGTAAAAGCAAGGGAATATGAGAAAAAAATCTATTTCTGCTTTACTGACTATGCTAAAGCCTTGGACTGTGTGGATCACAACGAACTGGAAAATTCTTAAAAGAGACAGGAATACCAGACCAACTTACTTGTCTCCTAAGAAAACTGTATGCAGATCAAGAAACAACAGAACCGAACATGAACAACAGACTGGTTCAACATTGGGAAAGTAGTATGTCAAGGTTGTATGTCACCCTACTTACCTTATGTGAAATATCAGGCTAGATGAATCACAAGCTTGAATCAAGATTTCCTGGAGAAATATTAACAATGTCAGATATGCAGGTGATGCCACTTTAATGGCAGAAAGCAAAGAGGAACTAAGAGCCTCTTGATGAAAGAAAAAGAGAGTGAAAAAGCTGGCTTAAATCTCAGTATTCAAAAAACAAAGATCATGGCATCTGATCCACTCATTTTATGGCAAATAGGGAAAAGCTGGAAACAATGACAAATTTTATTTTGCAGGGCTCCAAATTCACTGCAAATGGTGAGTGCAGCCATGAAATTAAAAGATGCTTGTTCCTTGGAAGAAAAACTATGAGGAACCTCCACAGCATATTAAAAAGCAAAGACATCACTTCACGGACAAAGGTCCATGTAGTCAAAACTATGGTTTTTCTAGTAGTCATGTATGGATGTGAGAGTTGGACCATAAGGAAGACTGAGCGGCAAAGAATTATTTGATGCTTTCGAACTGTGGTGCTGGAGAAGACTCTTCAAAGTCTCTTTAAGACGCCAAGGAGATGAAAACAGTGAATCCTAAAGAAAACCAACCCTGAATATTCACTGGAAGGACTGATGCTGAAGCTCCAATACTTTCGCCACCTGATGAGAAGAGCTGACTCACTGAAAAAGACCCTGATGCTGGGAAAGACTGAGGGCAGGAGGAGAAGCGGGCAAAAGAGGATGAGATGGTTAGATAGCATCACCGACTCAATGGACATGAATTTCAGCAAACTCTAGGAGATACAGAAGGACAAGGAAGCCTAGTGTGCTACAGTCCATGGGGTAACAAAGAGTGGGATATGACTTAGCATCTGAACGGCAACAAATGCCTCAACAATAGGAAACAGTCAAGAATATGAGAAACTTTATGAAGAGTTAGGCCATAAAACCAGTAAAGCTGGTCTTTGTTCTAAAGATCTCACAGATGCATCACAAACTCTGAAACTGGTACTAAATATTTGACCCATTTGAATTTATGTACACCTTTTTGCAAAGACAACACAGGATATTTCACTGGTCTTCCTCAGAATTTCATAAGGAAATTAGTAGACTACACAGTCAACGGTTCCACTGCACAGCCCTGCTGCCTGAGAAGAAACACACCAGTAGACCTGAACAAAGGCACATCGATACCAGCTAGAGCTACTTTTCACTTTCATGCATTGGAGAAGGAAATGGCAACCCACTCCAGTGTTCTTGCCTGGAGAATCCCAGGGATGAGGGAGCCTGGTGGGCTGCCGTCTATGGGGTCAGAGTCAGACACGACTAAAGAAGCTTAGCAGCAGCAGTAGAGCTACTTTATGTAACAAAGGAGGGGATGATTCCCAGGAAGCATGAATTGTCATCTGAAAAAAGACAAATTCAAAGCTAATAGGGCTGTCTCAAAAGTCAGCAAAGAATATGGCATGAATAGCCAGTTCATGGAGAAAGTGAACCTGAACAAAGGCACATCGATACCAGCTAGAGCTACTTTTCACTTTCATGCATTGGAGAAGGAAATGGCAACCCACTCCAGTGTTCTTGCCTGGAGAATCCCAGGGATGAGGGAGCCTGGTGGGCTGCCGTCTATGGGGTCAGAGTCAGACACGACTAAAGAAGCTTAGCAGCAGCAGTAGAGCTACTTTATGTAACAAAGGAGGGGATGATTCCCAGGAAGCATGAATTGTCATCTGAAAAAAGACAAATTCAAAGCTAATAGGGCTGTCTCAAAAGTCAGCAAAGAATATGGCATGAATAGCCAGTTCATGGAGAAAGTGAAAGTGCTGCTACTGCTGCTGCTAAGTCGCTTCAGTCGTGCCCGACTCTGTGCGACCCCATAGACGGCAGCCCACCAGGCTCCATCGTCTCTGGGATTCTCCAGGCAAGAACACTGGAGTGGGTTGCCATTTCCTTCTCCAGTGCATGAAAGTGAAAAGTGAAAGTGAAGTTGCTCAGTCCTGTCTGACTCTTCACAACCCAATGGAATGCAGCCTACCAGGCTCCTCCATCCATGGGATTTTCCAGGCAAGAGTACTGGAGTGGGTTGCCATTGCCTTTTCCGATACATATCAGATTTTCTAAAGAGCCAGGAACAAGAAACCCAAGTGCAAACTAGAGTTAAAAATGATTGAATCTACAGGCAAACAGAAGTGAGTCAGAAAATAAAATTACACTCAGAGCTATGAGAATGTCAAGAAGCACATAAAAGAAACAGCACAGCCATCCTCAATGGCCACCTTGGTTCCCAATGGCTTTCCTAGCCAAGTAAGTTTACAGTAAATCCCCTTTCTCCTGATATAATCTGGTCTCTGTAGCAGCTCCAGGAGTCCAACCTATGTCATACGTGATTAATTGCTTCCACGTATTTCCCTCTTTCCCTCCACAGAGGATAAATATTATTACCAACTGAACAACAGCTGCCATGTTCTAAGCCTCCCCTTCCCATGAACGCATCCCTTGTGGTTTGTATGGGATTGATACTACCCATACTCTTCAAAATTCACACATGGTGGCTCAGAGGTTAAAGCGTCTGTCTGCAATGTGGGAGACCTGGGTTCGATCCCTGAGTCGGGAAGATTCCCTGGAGAAGGAAATGGCAACCCATTCCAGTATTCTTGCTTGGAGAATCCCATGGATGGAGGAGCCTGGTGGGCTATAGTCTATGGGGTCGCAAAGAGTCAAACACGACTGAGCGACTTCACTCACTCACTCACTTCTGTCACTTATCACACACACTCCCACCCTCACACTCGCCCATTTGCTTTCTTTCATTTACACTCTCCTACACACTCTCCACACAAGAGTATAGGAGTGATCGTGCAACTCATGCCAAGGCAATCAGAATACCCATCTCACTAGCTTCAATTATTTGTTCAGACCCATGAACCAGGCTCCCAGTAAACTAATCCAAGTTCTGTCCACGACGTTCATTCAGGAGTATCAGAGGCCAAGCAACCAGCCATGTGCAGAAACATCTCCTTAACAACAAAGAGCAGATCCTAAAGACAACGAGTACTTATAGCCACACCATTCTTGAGATGCAGGGCCAAGTCATTCTCTTCCCTTGACCTTGAGAGCGCAAGTCTGAAGGAGTCCTCATATACCCTTCTAGAGCCCTAGAAGATTTACGGCAGACCAGAGAAATCATTCCTCTACATATCTCCAGTACTATGTGTAGGAGTAGGAACTTCTAGTACATTTGCTTTCTAATCCTAAGAATATAAAATAGTGTGAGGAGCTAGTTAAGAATCCAAAATTTTAAAGGGGAAAAAAAAAAAAAGACTACAATTACCCCTTCTTTCCTTCCCAAAGATCCTTCAAAACTAGCACAAAAAGGAAGAGACCCTCTCACTATTTCAAGTTTTAAAAACTAATATATTTTCCCAGCAAAAAAGGAATTTTGATATGAGCTAAGCATACATTCCAGTAGTCATGTATGGATGTGAGAGCTGGACTGTGAAGGCTGAGCGCAGAAGAATTGATGCTTTTGAACTGTGGTGTTGGAGAAGACTCTTGAGAGTCCCTTGGACTGCAAGGAGATCCAATCAGTCCATTCTGAAGATCAGCCCTGGGTGTTCTTTGGAAGGAATGATGCTAAAGCTGAAACGCCAGTACTTTGGCCGCCTCATGTGAAGAGCTGACTCATTGGAAAAAACTCTGATGCTGGGAGAGATTGGAGGCAGGGGGAGAAGGGGACAACAGAGGATGAGATGGCTGGATGGCATCACTGACTCGATGGACGAGACTCTGAGTGAACTCCAGGAGTTGGTGATGGACAGGGAGGCCTGGTATGCTGCGGTTCATGGGGTCGCAAAGAGTCGGACACGACTGAGCTGAACTGAACTGAAGCATAAATTCACACAATTCAACGGCACTTTCAGCACTTCTCCCCATCATTTACTGTCTGCCTCTCCAGTAGGTGTATTTAGAGTAGAAACCAGACAGGTCTTGCTTCTAGCACCTGGCACATGGCAGGCATGTTGTAATAGTTTAAACGTGAGTGAATGTCAGATGCCCACTCACTCACCCATTCCACAAGTCACATATTACTCTTGACTGACAGCCAGATATCTGAAAAGCACTGTTGGGCACTACATGAGCCATGAAATCAGCTATGAACCAGTCCTCAAAAATGTGGACACAGACTCTTTTTGACATTCTGATGAAAATATGGGCACTTTATCCAGAAAAATACCTAAATAAATTGACTAAGATTTTGCATTAAATTTCAAGGAATTCCCAAGGGAAGAATTTCAGATCTAGTAGGATAAATAAGAAAACAAAACACATGTACACACTAAAGTACTATGATCCTTTATTTGTTGATTCTTATATTCTAAGAGAGATTTAAGTAGAAAAGTGATTAAGATACAAGGATAAGACCAAACAAATCTGCCAATAACTTCAGAAAATAATCGTAAGTTGGGAGAGCCTCCGTGTAAAAAAACCACTGAGATTAAGGTCGGCAGTACGAAAACATAAATCACGGATGAATTTGCACACAAATTCCAGGGTTCTCAATACACAAGGCATAACTGAGATAGAAAATTCCTTCTTGCAAGTAGAGAAAAAGGAAATAATCGATCCAGTATGGTCATGAAAAGGCTCCTGAATGTCTCTAGGCTTTAAAAATTTCCCTCAAATCTTGCTGTACTACTTCACTGGTTTAAGCATTTTATAACTATAATTAGGGATCATTAAATTTCTTAAAAACATTAACAATAACTAAAAGTACACATGGGAGTTGGAAAAAAAAAATATGGCAATACAGCCCATACTGTAAAAGTCTGAGAAGACTTTCCTCTTATACCATAAGGCTTCAACAAGACTATTAACCTCCTAGGAACAGCATATAGTCTAAGGGGAAATAACCACACATTCAAATGACAATAAATATCTATCCACAATAAATAAGTGTTCTCCAACTGTAATAATGAAAACAGTCCCAAAACTTCTAGTAAACAGAAATCCTCAAAAGTGCAACTGATCTAATTTTACTTTTTATTTCTCCAAATGCAACTGATTAAAAAAAGTTTCAACTGCTTGGACTCCTTCCCAAAAAAAACTGTACATCTTACAATCTTTAGGGATAAGAATGAAAGGCAGCAAGCTAAACTAGATGCCCAGCAAATTCCCCTGAATCAGGGGTAGAAGAATTGGGGCAGGATGCATAAAGCAGGAAAGCAAAGATTAATGAAGGCAGCAGCTTCTAGACCAAGGTTTGGTCTGAGCTATTGGGCCAATCAAACAGTATTGTTTTACTCTGGAGAAAAGCAGTAATTCTGAGCCTCATTCAAAGTCAGACTCTAGCCAAGTAACTGCACACAAGCTTTGAACCTTGCTGGTCTCTCCAACTCCCTCTCCCCAGCCCCCACCAAAGGACTGTTTTAAGAAGATATTGATAAATGACCTAGTTTGTGAAAGCCACTTGCCACCTAACAGGAGCACAATTAATACTATCTACTATTCTCTGATTAAAGAAGTCTTCCCAAACAAGACCTGTTGAGCCTTCCTTAGCACACACATACCATGACAACTCATTCAAGTGTTACACTCAATTCAAATAAAATCCATGCCATATTTATGAGTTTCCCCAATTTTAACCATCCATGGAGGGGTCAGGAGCATAGACAATCTCAAAATCAGATCACTAAAAATCATTTGCATTTGGCTTTAAAAACTGGATGCAAAGAACCATTTTTTACTCCATAATTCCTGGGCCTATCTCTTAGGCAAGAACTGTAGTCTATGGAAACAGTCTGAATTTGCTCACTGTCCAGTAGCAACAGGCCAGCTGCCACTGGAGGAGCCACAGATGACACAGGGAGTGTTTAACCAACATACTATTATATTTGAAATGTCTTCACTTTGGTGTGTTGTAGTTCAAGGTCTGTGCATAAAAATCAAATTTTGTCATTATATTCACCAGGCCAAAAATATCATAGAAAAAGTTTTGATAGCATTGGGGGTGTAATTTGATTTTGCAAATCAGATTCTTGCCAGCATTTCCTTGAGCCTGGGTCAGGCCTGAATCGAGGCCAGTGTAAAGGGTTTGCAGACACATCTAGAAGTGCAGAGTATGTCTAGTCCCTTAGGGAGAGTGTACCTTTGCTCTTAGAATATGTTGTCATTAAAAACATATGAAGATATGGAAATTTAAAAATACAGTTCACCTGCACAGGTTCACTTACAGGTGTGTTTTTTTAACATGTAAACATGTACTTTTTCATATGTAAATATGTACTATGGTGCTAAACATGATCCATGATTCAGTTCAGTTCAGTTCACTTCAGTCGCTCAGTCGTGTCCGACTCTTTGTGACCCCATAAATCGCAGCATGCCAGGTCCATCACCAACTCTCGGAGTTCACTCAGATTCATGTCCATTGAGTCAGTGATGCCATCCAGCCATCTCATCCTCTGTTGTCCCCTTCTTCTCCTGCCCCCAATCCCTCCCAGCATCAGAGTCTTTTCCAATGAGTCAATTCTTCACATGAGGTGGCCAAAGTATTGGAGTTTCAGCTTTAACATCAGTCCTTCCAATGAATACCCAGGACTGATCTCCTTTAGGATGGACGGGTTGGACCTCCTTGCAGTCCAAGGGACTCTCAAGAGTCTTCTCCAACACCACAGTTCAAAACCATCAATTCTTCAGCACTCAGCTTTCTTCACAGTCCAACTCTCACATCCATGCGTGACCACAGGAAAAACCATAGCCTTGACTAGATGGACCTTTGTTGGCAGTCATGTCTCTGCTTTTTAATATGCTTTCTAGGTTGTCATAACTTTCCTTCCAAGGAGTAAATGTCTTTTAATTTCATGGCTGCAATCACCATCTGCAGTGATTTTGGAGCCCCCAAAATAAAGTCTGCCACTGTTTCCACTGTTTCCCCATCTATTTCCCATGAAGTGATGGGACCAGATGCCATGATCTTCGTTTTCTGAATGTTGAGCTTTAAGACAACTTTTTCACTCTCCTCCTTCACCCTCATCAAGAGGCTTTATAGTTCCTGTTCACTTTCTGCCATAAGGGTGGTGTCATCTGCATATCTGAGGTGATTGATATTTCTCCTGGCAATCTTGATTCCAGCTTGTGCTTCTTCCAGCTCAGCATTTCTCATGATGTACTCTGCATATAAGTTGAATAAGCAAGGTGACAATATACAGCCTTGACGTACACCTTTTCCTATTTGGAACCAGTCTGTTGTTCCATGTCCAGTTCTAACTGTTGCTTCCTGACCTGCATACGGGTTTCTCAAGAGACAGGTCAGGTGGTCNGGGATGTACTCTGCATATAAGTTAAATAAGAAGGATAACAATATACAGCCTTGATGTACACCTTTTCCTATTTGGAACCAGTCTGTTGTTCCATGTCCAGTTCTAACTGTTGCTTCCTGACCTGCATACAGATTTCTCAAGAGGCAGGTCAGGTGGTCTGGTATTCCCATCTCTTTCAGAATTTTCCACAGTTGTTTGTGATCCACATAGTCAAAGGCTTTGGTATAGTCAATAAGGCAGAAATAAATGTTTTCTTGGAACTCTCTTGCTTTTTTGATGATCCAGTGGATGTTGGCAATTTGATCTCTGATTCCTCTGCTTTTCCTAAAACCAGTTTGAACATCTGGATGTTTATGGTTCACATATTGCTGAAGCCTGGCTTGGAGAATTTTGAGCATTACTTTACTAGCACATGAGATGAGTACAATTGTGCGGTAGTTTGAGCATTCTTTGGCATTGCCTTTCTTTGCGATTGGAATGAAAACTGACCTTTTCCAGTCCTGTGGCCATTGCTGAGTTTTCCAGATTTGCTGGCATATTGAGTGCAGCACTTTCACAGCATCATCTTTCAGGATTTGAAAGAGCTCAACTGGAATTCCATCACCTCCACTAGCTTTGTTCGTAGTGATGCTTCCTAAGGCCCACTTGACTTCACATTGGATGTCTGGCTCTAGGTGAGTGATTACACCATCATGATTATCTGGGTCATGAAGATCTTTTTTGTATAGTTCTTCTGTGTATTCTTGCCACCTCTTCTTAATATCTTCTGCTTCTGTTAGGTCCACACCATTTCTATCCTTTATTGTGCCCATCTTTGCATGAAATGTTCCCTTGGTGTCTCTAATTTTCTTGAAGAGATCTTTAGTCTTTCCCATTCTGTTCTTTTCCTCTATTTTTTTGCATTGATCACTGAGGAAGGCTTTCTTATCTCTTTTTGCTATTCTTTGGAACTCTCAAGATTGGTTGTCACTAAACCATGCTCATTAAGACCTTTCTTGTATAGTTCTTCTGTGTATTCTGCCACCTCTTCTTAATATCTTCTGCTTCTGTTAGGTCCACACCATTTCTATCCTTTATTGTGCCCATCTTTGCATGAAATGTTCCCTTGGTGTCTCTAATTTTCTTGAAGAGATCTTTAGTCTTTCCCATTCTGTTCTTTTCCTCTATTTTTTTGCATTGATCACTGAGGAAGGCTTTCTTATCTCTTTTTGCTATTCTTTGGAACTCTCAAGATTGGTTGTCACTAAACCAAAGATATGAAGGGTGCAAGGTACTGTTAAACTGAACTACAACACAGTGTGGGCCCCTATGCCCCCAAGGGTCAATTTTAAATCTTTTCTCTTTAATATCTTTTCTTCCATCACTGTTTTTACTGGTAACCCCATTCTAACCTTAGTACTGCCAGCTCCAAAATCCTGGGCTCAGATATGAGTTTGCCTGTTCAGAATAAAATGAGACCTTCCCCCCTCTATTCTCATATTCTTTATTTTTCTTCTTGGGATAAAATCAGTTCTTAAGTAGCCCCTTCAAATATTTAACCTGTAATGAGCTGCAATTGGCCTCAAGTTATTTCCCATGAAGTGCAGACAAGCAAGTCGTCTCACATTCTGTACTTGAACAATTGCCTGTTACCAATGTTTAACACTATAGAAGTGTTTATTTAATTTTTCCATTGATTAACATTCAATCTCATTCGGTATACTGTGTGAGAGGTTCTCAACAAGACACTATTTTTCTCTATTTTTTTTTTTCCTTGAAACACTTTGAGATAAGTAGTATCCTTGTGATACAAATCAGAAAACCAAGACTCAATTCTAGCCATTCTTTCTGCCATATCATTCTCTGGTTTATTCTATAGTCATGTAAGTATGAACTCAAGTTTCTCAGTAAGAACTGTCTAAAGCAGCCTATTACTATTTCACTACAGAATTCTAGAAGAATTCCACAGAGGACACAACCCATTTCACTCAATTCATGTTTCCCCATGGCTGTGTGGTGATTCCTGTTGGTAGCCAATTGACTGTGGTCCAAGCCAGATATTTTCCAGTACTTTTATTCTGTGACTTTTCCACGTTGAGTCATTTTTACCTGATCTTTAAATTGGCTGGAGTGAGCCTTTAAGAATTTTTTCATGAAATTACATGTTTGTAGAATGTTCTTTTCTCTTTTTAATATCTTATGTTTGAAAATATCTTTCTGCTCTGTTCCCTACTGACAGAGAACTTAGTTTGGCTTGAAATTATTAGGTAAAAAACTTTCTTCCTTCAATACTTATAGAAATTGCTCCATTGTTTATCATTTTATATTGAGGTTTAGGAGATTCATGGTAGCCTGAGCTTTGCATCTTCGTGGGAACCTAAGTGCTTTTTTGGCTAGATACTAACAGGACTTTTTTTCCCCTCTTAAAAAAAAACTGCTTAAAATTTTTTTTCTTCCATAGAGTATCCATTTTTTAAAACTTTTTAATTGATATTGGAGTATAGCCAATACAGTATCCACTTATTAATGTTTTTCACTGACTTCTTTCAAGAATTTGATGATTCTTTTAAATGTAATTTGGGGTGTTTTTTGTTTGTTTGTTTGTTTGTTTGTTTTTTCTTGTTTTGGGAAACTCCAGGACACTTTTTTCTATGACATCTTTGATATCACTACTATTGCTTTGCTTCTCTTGGGAGTCAATTATCTGACTGATCGCTCATGTTCTGATCACGTTATGTAGGGTTGCTGTACACCAAAAGAGAGGATATATGGATAGTCTTTGACATGTTTTCTGCTCACTTAAGCAATGATACATCTATCTCCTTGAACTTCAATTTAGGGCCAGGCTGATGAATACAGCCTTATTTCAGTTCTTCAGTTCTCATATGCCAAGAGCCACTCGTCTATTATAGATATATTTTATTACATAGACGTATTCTACTTTTTCAGATAATTTAAATAACACAATGCAATGCTCTTTGCCTTCCAGGATGTATTATGTTACTGTGGACATCTCCATCATCACTTGCTACACAACTGTACTCAAGAATTTACTTTCACTGAGTGGCAAAGAATAGAACTCACTAAACCATGGATGAGTTTTGTTTTGCCTTTCCAATACTTATAGAAATGGATAGTATTGTTGAGATGTGACTGCTACCCAAGTGGTCTACAGATTCAATGTAATTCCTTTCAAAACCTCAAAGTCTTTTTTTTCTTTCAGAAAAACAAATCCATCCTAAAATTCACATGGTATCCCAAAGGACCTCAAATAGTCAAAATAATCTTGAAATAAAGTTGGAATTATCATACTTCCTGATTTAAAAACTTACTACAAAGCTATGGTAATCAAAATAGCACTGTATTGGCATACAAACAGCCATATAATGAAACGAAGTAGAAAGCATAGACATAAACCTTTGCATATATGGTCAAATAATTTTCAACAAGAGTGTCAGACCACTTAAAGGAAAGGTTAGTTTTTTTCAACAAGTGGTGATGGGAAAACTGAGTATCTACATGCAAAAGAATGAAACCTCACCTTACACAATACACAAAAATTAACTCAAAATCAAAGACCTAAGCAAAAGGACTAAAATTATAAAATTCTTCAAAGAAAATATAGAAGGAAAGCTTCATGACATTGGATTTGGCAATGATTTCTTAGCATGACACCAAAAACACAAGCAACAAAAGAAAAGGAGATTAATTGAACTTCGTGAAAATTTAAAACTATTGTGCATCAAAGGACACTATCAACAGTTTGAAAAGGCAACTCAAGGGTGGGAGAAAATATTTGTAAACTCTGTATCTGATAGAAGATTGGTATCTAGAATATATAAGAAGTCCTACAACTCAAGAACTAAAAACAAACAAGTCAGTTTTAAAATGGGCAAAGGATTTAAGCCATTTCTCCAAAATATATAGATGGTAAATAATCATATCAAGAGATGTTCAACATCACTGATCATTCAGGTCAGGTCAGGTCAGTTCAGTTCAGTCACTCAGTCGTGTCCGACTCTGAAACCCCATGAATTGCAGCACACCAGGCCTCTCTGTCCATCACCAACTCCCAGAGTTCATCCAAGCTCTTGTCTATCAAGTCGTGATGCCATCCAGCCATCTCATCCTCTGTCATCCCCTTCTCCTCCTGCCCCTAATCCCTCCCAGCATCAGAGCCTTTTCCAATGAGTCAACTCTTTGGATGAGGTGGCCAAAGTATTGGGAAGTGCACATCAAACCACAATTATATAATACCTCACATTCATTTGGATGGCTATTCAGTTCAGTTCAGTCGCTCAGTCGTGTCCGACTCTTTTCGACCCCATGAATCGCAGCACGTCAGGCCTCCCTGTCCATCACCAACTCCCAGAGTTCACTCAGACTCATGTCCACCAAGTCAGTGATACCATCCAGCCATCTCATCCTCTGTCGTCCCCTTCTCCTCCTGCCCCTAATCCCTCCCAGCATCAGAGTCTTTTCCAATGAGTCAACTCTTCGCATGAGGTGACCAAAGTACTGGAGCTTCAGCTTTATCATCATTCCTTCCAAAGAAATCCCAGGGCTGATCTCCTTCAGAATGGATTGGTTGAATCTCCTTGCACCCAAGGGACTCTCAAGAGTCTTCTCCAACACCACAGTTCAAAAGCGTCAATTCTTCAGCACTCAACCTTCTTCACAGTCCAACTCTCATATCCATACATGACCAAAGGAAAAACCATAGCCTTGACTCTACACGACCCCACACACAGCAGCCCACCAGGCTCTCCCATCCCTGGGATTCTCCAGGCAAGAACACTGGAGGGGGTTACCATTTCCTTCTCCAATGCATGAAAGTGAAAAGTGAAAGTTAAGTCGTTCAGTCATGTCCGACTCTTAGCAGCCTCATAGACTGTAGCCTACCAGGCTAGACGAAGCTTAGTTGGCAAAGTAATGTCTCTACTTTTGAATATGCTATCTAGGTTGGTGATAACCTTCTTTTCAAGGAGTAAGCGTCTTTTAATTTCATGGCTGCAATCACCATCTGCAGTGATTTTGAAGCCCCCAAAAATAAAGTCTGACACTGTTTCCACTGTTTCCCCATCTATTTCCCATGAAGTGATGGGACTGGATGGCTATTAGGGCAGTGAGATCAAACCACAATTATGTAACACTTCACATTCACTTGGATGGCTATTATCAAGAAAGAAAACAGAAAATACATGTTAGTGGGGATGTGGAGAGGCTGGAACCCTTGTGTTCTTTTTGGGGAAGTGTTAAACGGAGTAGCCACTGTGGAAAACAATATGGTAGTTCCTCAAAAACTTAAACATAGAATCACCACATCACATGATCCAGAAACTCCACTTCTGGGTATATACCCAAAATAATTATAGTAGGGACATCAGAAAATATTTGTACACCAATGTTCATAGAAACATTGTTTACAGCAGCCAAAAAGTAAAAACAACTCAAGTATCTATCAATAGGTGAATGGATATACAAAATATAGTATATACATACAGTGTGATATTATTCAGCCTTAAAAAAGAAATGAGATTCTGATACATGCTACAATATGGATGAGCTTTGAAGACATTATACTAAGTAAAAATAAGTCAGTCACACAAAGACAAATACTTATCTGAGAAATCCAGAATCATCAAACACACAGAAACAGAAAGTAGAATGGTGATTGTCAGGGACTGAGGGTAAGGGGTAATGAGAAGTTGTTATTTAATAAGGATAGAGTTTCTGTTTTGCAAAATGAAAATGTCTGGAGATTGGTTGTATAACAATGTGAATATCCTTTATACTATTGAACCATAACCTTACAAATGGTTAGGATAGTAAATTTTATATGTATTTTACAACAAAAAATTTTAAATAACTTTAAAAAGGAATTAAATTCTGACACATGCTACAGAATGATAATTGAAGGCATTGTGATAAATGAAGTAAGTCAGATACAGAAGCATTATATGGCTACATTGATATGTGCTTCCTAAAGCAATCAAATTCACAGAGACAAAAAGTAAAAGAGTAGATGCCAGGGGCTATAGGGAAGGGGAAAATTGAAATTATCATTCAATAGGTAGAGTTTAGCAAGAGAGTGAAAAAATTTCCTGAGATGGATGGTGGGATGGTTGAACCACAATGTGAATGTGCTTGTGTCACTGGACTGTACACTTGAAAATAGTTCAAATGGTAATTGTTATGTTATGTATATTTTGCCAAAAGAAGAAAAGAAAAAAAAAAAACACAAAAAAGGAAATTGAATATATTGCTAACATTTGATAATCAGTAGATTTAACATACACTAAAAGAAGAGATTATCTGATAAGATGTGGTGGTGATGGTGCTGGTAGTTTAATTGCTCAGTTGTGTCCAACTCTTTGAAACCCCACGGAGAATAGTCCTCCAGGCTCCTCTGTCCATGATGGGATTTCCCAGGCAAGAATACTGGATTGGGTAGTCACTGCCTTCTCCAGGGGATCTTCCCAACCCGGGGATTGAACCTGTGTTCTCCTACATTGAAGGTGGATTCTTTACCACTGAGCCACCAGAGAAGCCCTGGTAAGAGTGTACGCATATTCAAAGATGGTGACAACTGGAAATGAGTGGTTGCCAGCTTGGCAAGGATCGGGAATTATTTTAGCATCTTACAGTGCCTACAGTTCCTGCATCCCCAGCCCCTTAAACTTCAATCAACATATTGCTCACTTGGATCCTGGCGCCATCTGAGTTTATGACCCCTGGTATAGAAAAATGTCAGAAGGACGTCATCCTCTTTTACTCTTAGACCACGTGAATTCAACAGTTGTATAAGAAATTGACAGTGACTGCTCAGATGTTTCCAACTTTTGTCAAACTCTGCATTAAGAGTGAGGAGCAAACAGCGGAGGCGGTATAAAGAATCCTCTTATCTTTCAATAAGCATTCACATCCTGAGGTCAAACTTCATTAGCTGTTTTTCAAAATATTAGGGTTTTTTTTTTTTTTTTGCTTTGCAGTTAGTAGACATTTCATCACATTCTGCCATCCTATTACAAGTCATGTCTCTATGTATATGTCTGTGAGTTTGTACAATACATATTTTGAAATTCTTGCACATTTCAGTCCACTATTACTGTCAAGCTTCCCTATAAATATAAATATGTGTCTATGCATACACACCCACACACACGATTGAAGAATATTCTTTGACCACCAGGGATGACACAACTAAGCAGTCTTGGCCCATTCTTATTTCTCCAAATAAGATCTTTCTTTGACACAAAGATCATGTCAAATGGTCCCATTTGTCTACTCTCTCTCTCTCTGATTTACCAGTGTAGCATTCCCATCAAAGACAAAATTGTTTAAAAAGTAATAACTCACAATACTCCTTCTATAACCATGCCATAGTGAATAACTCTGAATATAGGGGGGAAATGCATGAGCTATAGTTTATGAAGTTTAGGGATAAGTGTATAGAGTTTAAACTTGAGTAGGGAAAGAAAAAGAATTAAGCCAGGAAATAAAAATTTTACTCATTTACTTTGTCTTAAGGCTAAGAAATATGTCTTGTTAATAATAAAGTATTTTAAAAGTCTCCAACATTTTTCTCAAATGTTAAAAGAATGAGCAATTTTGGATCTATAAGTAACTATGAATGATACTTTTAACTGAAGCACTAGAGTAGCTTCTGGGTAGGTGCAGGGTTTATCAACAATGGTATCCTACTACCACCAAATACTATTAGATAGAGTCAAAGCTATGGTTTTTCCAGTAGTCATGTAAAGATGTGAGAGTTGGACCATAAAGAAGGCTGAGTGCCAAAGAGTTGATGCTTTCAAATTGTGGTGTTGGAGAAGACTCTTGAGAATCCCTTGGACTGCAAGGAGATCAAACCAGCCAATCCTAAAGGAAATCAACCCTGAATATTATTGGAAGGACTAAGATCCAATTCTTCGGCCACGTGATGCAAAGAGCTGCCTCATTGGAAAAGACTGATGCTGGGAAAGATTGGAGGCAAAAGGAGAAAGGGGCAACAGAGAGTGAGAAGGTAGATAGCATCACCGAGTCAATTGACATGAATTTGAACAAACTCTGGAAGACGGTAAAGGACAGGGACCCTGGTGTGCTGCAGTCAATGGGGTCACAAAGGGTCAGATACAACTTAATGACTCAACAACAGCAACAACAACTGTCATCTATTCAAGGAAGCTATCTACCCAATATGCAGGCAGCTTTGCAATTCACTCACTGTTGCCGCCAGAGACTTCCATGGCTCTGAAGAACTGGCAGCTGTGCAAGCGGCCATCTAGTGAGCAAAGCCTTTGCTCCTTGACCTGGCAGAGAAGCACAGGGAAAGGAGGCAGAGCTGGCAGAAGCATCGCAGCTGAAGAAGTAACTGACATCTCATCCCTCGAGTGTCAGTGACTCATAACCCCAGTGTTGTCCCCAGACCAGGGAAACTGAAAAGACTAGGACCTTTTGTAAAACAGTAAATTGGAGATGTAACTGGAGAGCAGAGTCACAACCCTCCCTAGGAGTGACAGTGGCCAGCAGTCTCCTGGAGCACCATTGGGCTGACTGGTAGCTACCAGGTGGCCTCAGTAGAGGTCTCAGTGGTTCCCACAAGGGGGATGAAAATGACCATGTGACTCGTGTGTGTGTGTGTGTGTGTGTGTGTACATGTTCAAAGCAGACAGAGTGTGGATTTTAGTCACCACAATATTGACCATTTAGGGAGACTGCATTGGCTCAATTCTGGCAGAAATAGATGGTATCAAAATAATTCACAGACTGTTGAATAAAGAGATTATTGACAAGTGGGTATGAAGGATGTAGGGAAATGACTAAGGGAAATCTGAACCTTGAATAAGTGGAGTTATGTGCTTTAGGCCCAAAGGAGCAAGGGGATGGAGTGATGGTAGCAACCCATAGAGAGAAATGATGCTATGTAGACAGCCTGTGGTCAGAGTTGAGACCTGTGGACACGGATAAGGCGCCTGTGGCAGCCCTGCAGGGAGGGAGTGGATGAAGCCCCCCTCACTCCTGCCAGTGTCCACATCAGCCCAAGGTGTGACCCATACAGTATCCCTGGTCAAGAGCAAGGTAAACAAGGGCAAAGGAAGGGTCATGGGGGGCAGAGAAAGTTACCACAGAGAAGGAGAACTTTTCCTTTCCAAGGAAAACAAAGAGAAACCAAGGAAGTGAGCTGGTGCCCCCAGGGTATGTCTAGATTCCAAAACTGTAACGTCAGTTTTCCAGAATCCCCAGCAATCCCATTCCTTTTTTGTGCCAGATACTCCCTTAGATACTGTGCACATTTTGTTTCTCTTAATCTTCACAAACATGACATAAATATTACTATTGGCACATTACAAATGAGGAAACTAACACTCAGAGATGCGAAGAAAGGAAGTAGGGGAAACTGAATTTAAACCCGAGTGTCTCAGATTCCAAGGTCTGTCTGCTGAGCCATGTGGTAAGCCATCAGCAGAAAAGAATATAAGTAATGTCAAAAGTGGCCATCAAAAGTAGGGTACATGTGGCCTCTTTTAAGAAAATAGAGATCACGAGCTCTCTGTCTAGAGCCAGAAAGGCAACCTGGCTCTGGTGAGCTGGTCCTCATTGGCAATTCTGGTTGGACGGGTGCAGCAAGAATTTGAAGATATATTAATAAATGGTTGAGTAGCTGGGAGGCTGGAGGTGGTGTGTTTTTTGAGGCACTGATAATAGCTTTGCTAAGCTGTTTTCCATGCCTAAGAGATTTCATGCCACCTTCATCCTTCATCTTTAGAAAATCGAATGCATTGTCATGTATCCTAAGATTCCCTTGCATCTTGGCCTACTTTTTGTTAAATTCATCCTGAACAATCAGCATGTGGATGGCTGAAAGCTGGACAGCTCTCATAGTTTTAATTAAAAACATGTTTATTGAACACCTACTATGTGCAAGACATTATTACAGATGATTCTGAAGATACAGTGGTTTAAAGACAGAATCATTTCCCACAGAGAAGCCAGAGTTTGGCTATTAAGCTAAGTCAAAATTTTGCCAAATTATTACTAGGAAGGCAATAAACAGTATGAAACAATAGGCAGCAACTGGAAAGCAAAGTGGCTACTTTACTCATATAATAAGGAAAGACCTCTGTGTGGAATAATGTTTAAGCTAATATCTGAAAGATGGTCAGAGGCAGCCAAGACTGGTAGCTTTGGCAGAGCATCCTAGGCCGATGTACCTGGAAAGAGAACAGTATGATATCGATGGAGAGAGAAGTAGGGCCCAGGTCACGCAGGCTCTCCAAGGCCTTTTTGGTTCTGTTAATAAAATCCAAAGGATTGCTTTTACACTGGGGATTTACATAATACAAGTTCTTTTTTTAAAAGATTGCTTAGGGTCCTGAGACGGTGGAGGAATAGGACAGGGAGACCACTTTCTTCCCCACAAATTCATCGAAAGATCATTTGAAAACTGAACAAATTCCACAAAACAACTTCTGAACTCTGGGAGAGGACACGAGGCACCCAGAAAGGCAGCCCATTGTCTTCAAAGGAAGGTAATACAAAATATAAAAGATAAAAAGAGAGACAAAAGAGAGGAAGGAGACGCGTCCCAGGGAGGGAGTCGTAAAAGAGGAGACATTTCCAAACACCAGGAACCCTCTCACCGGTGGGTCTGTGGGGAGTTTTGGAATCTCAGAGGACAACATAACCGGGAGGATACATAAATAAATAAATAAAACCCACAGATTACACCCCTAATGGCAACTCCCAGAGGAGAAGTTGCCCAGACGCTCACGTCCACCACCAGCAAGCGGGGGCTGAACAGGGAGGCGCGGGCTGAAATGCTCAGGGTAGGGACCAGGCCGGAATACCCTGGGGACAGTCTGAGGGAGCTAACGTGAGACAGCAACCCAAACTGTGGGAGAGCCAGGGAGAGAGAGAGAACTTTTCCTGTGAAAAGCTGTAACCTAAGGCACTGCCGGGCCACTGGCGGAACAAAGGACTGAGCGAATACCAGAGGAGAGCTAGCCACTGTGGACTGGCCCATCCCCTGTGGACTGGCCCATGCCCTGCCAGAGGCAGGGAGGCAGGCAGGCGACAGCCAGAGCCGGAAGGGGGAAAGCTAGGCCCCAGAGATGGCATCCTCTACCACACTGGGAGCAGGCTCCCAGTTGCTAACCAAGTCTTCTGGGATCCTGGATGGTTGACATCTGCCAGGAGGGTTGCAACCAGAGATCAGCTCCCCAGAGGAGACACACAGCACACCTGAGGCGACCCTCCCCTGCGCACCCAGGAAACCAAGCGGCGGGGACAGGGAAGGGGATAAGACGCACCGCACAACTGGGGAGAGTGTGCTCTCCAAGCACCTGGTCGCCTAAGCTACTCGGATCTGGGAAGGGCACAAAACGCAGGCCAAACCAAGTCTGTGCATTTGTGGAGTACCCGGGAAGCTGAACTTGAGCAGCTTAGACCCTGGGAAGTGCACACAACCCAGGGCCTGCTTTAGACAGTTTCCCTGCAGAGCAACCTGGAGCCTGAGCAGTGGAGACTGGGAAAGCACACACTCTGTGAGTGGGGACAAACCCAGTGTGGCCGAGACACTGTGAGCACTCCCCACGCACGTCAGTGATATTCCTCTGCAGTGTTCCTCCCTCCCCACAGCACGACTGAACAGGTGAGACTAAATAAGTGACCACCTTCGCCCCCTTGTTTCAGGACAGAAATTAGACACTGAAGAGACTCGCAAACAGAAGAAGCCAAAATAAACAGAGGGAACTGCATTGGAAGTAACAGGTGCAACAGATTAAAACTCTGTAGTTAGCACCAACTACATTGGAAGGGGCCTATAGACCTTGAGAAGTATAAGCTGGAACAAGGAACTATCTGAAACTGAACTGACTCCACACTGCCCACAACAGCTCCAGAGAAATTCCTAGATACATTTTTACTATTATCATTTAAATTTTTTTAATTTTTTTTAAAAATTAAGTCCTTTATTACTCCTTTAATTTTCATATTTATAACCTACTATTACCTTGCCCAAAAAAAAACCTATTTTTAAAGCAAATTTCATATATATTTTTTATAATTTTGTGATTTTGTTTTGTTTCGATAATATTGTATTTTTGACAGTCTAACCTCTATTGTAGATTTTTAATCTTTGTTTTTTTATATTTGTTATCAATTTTGTACCTTTAAGAATCCAATCTTCAGTACCCATTTTTACTTAGGAGTGTGATTACTGGCTTGATTGCCCTCTACCCCTTTTGACTCTCCTTTTTCTCCTCAAGGTCACCTCGATCTCCTCCCTCCCACTTCTTTTCTGTACCCAATTCTGTGAATCTCTATGTGTGTACCAGGCTGTGGAGAACACTTAGGGAACTGACTGCTGGCTAGATCTGTCTCTCTCCTTTTGACCCCCACTTTCCCCTCCCGGTCACCTCTATCTCATTCCTCCCTCTTGTCTTTTCTATGTAACTCCGTGAACCTCTCTGGGTGTTCCAGGCTGTGGAGAGCACATAGAGATTTGATGACTGGATAGATTGCTCTCTCTTGATTCCCCCTATTCTCCTCCTGGTCATCTCTATCTCCCTCCTTCCTCTTCTCTTCTCCATGTAACTCAGCAAATCTTTCTGGGTGACCTTCACTGTGGAGAATCTGTCCTCCATTAACCTAGATGTTTTATCATTGGGGCTGTATGGATGGGGAAGTCTTGAGGATACTGTAAGAATAAGACTGAAAACCAGAGGCAGGAGGCTTAAATCTAAAACCTAAGAACACCAGAGAACTCCTGACTCCAGGGAACGTTAATTGATAAGAGCTCATTCAAAAGCCTCCATACCTACACGGAAACCAAGCTCCACTCAAGAGCCAACAAATTCCAGAGCAAGACATTCCATGCAAATTCTCCAGCAACACAAGAACATAGCCCTGAGCTTTAATATACATGCTGCCCAAAGTCACACCAAACCCATAGATATCTCAAAACTCACAACTGGACACTTCATTGCACTCTAGACAGAAGAAATCCAGGTCCACACACCAGAACAGTGACACAAGCTTCCCTAACCAGGAAACCTTGACAAGCCACTCATCCAACCCAACCCACAGGGAGGAAAGTCCACAATAAAGAGGAACCACAAACTGCCAGAATACAGAAAGGCCATCCCAAACAAAGCAATCTAAACAAGATGAAAAGGCAGAGAAATACTCAGCAGGTAAAGAAACATGATAAATGCCCACCAAACCAAACAAAAGAGAAGGAGATAGGAAGTCTACCTGAAAAAGAATTCAGAATAA
>SJXQ01012956.1:0-54444 GCA_006408695.1 Aepyceros melampus | reverse complement strand
GAAACAGTGTCAGACTTTGTTTTTTTGGGCTCCAAAATCACTGCAGATGGTGACTGCAGCCATGAAATTAAAAGGCGCTTACTCCTTGGAAGAAAAGTTATGACCAACCTAGATAGTATATTCAAAAGCAGAGACATTACTTTGCCGACTAAGGTCCGTCTAGTCAAGGCTATGGTTTTTCCTGTGGTCATGTATGGATGTGAGAGTTGGACTGTGAAGAAGGCTGAGCGCAGAAGAATTGATGCTTTTGAACTGTGGTGTTGGAGAAGACTCTTGAGAGTCCCTTGGACTGCAAGGAGATCCAACCAGTCCATTCTGAAGGAGATCAACCCTGGGATTTCTTTGGAAGGAATGATGCTAAAACTGAAGCTCCAGTACTTTGGGCACCTTATGCGAAGAGTTGACTCATTGGAAAAGACCCTGATGCTGGGAGGGATTGGGGGCAGGAGGAGAAAGGGACGACCGAGGATGAGATGGCTGGATGGCATCATGGACTCAATGGACGTGAGTCTGAGTGAACTCCGGGAGTTGGTGATGGACAGGGAGGCCTGGCATACTGTGATTCATGGGGTCGCAAAGAGTCGGACACGACTGCGTGACTGAACTGAACTGAACTGAACTGATATTCCAGGTTCCTATGCAATATTGCTCTTTACAGCCTCAGATCTTGCTTCTATCACCAGTCACATCCACAACTGGGTATTGTGTTTGCTTTGGCTCCATCCTTTCATTCTTTCTGGAGTTATTTCTCCACTGATCTCTAGTAGCATATTGGGCAACTACCAACCTGGGGAGTTTCTCTTTTGGTATCCTATCATTTTGCCTTTTGATACTGTTCATGGGGTTCTCAAGGCAAGAATACTGAAGTGGCTTGCCATTCCCTTCTTCAGTGGACCACATTCTGTCAGACCTCTCCACCATGACCCATCCATCTTGGGTGGCCGCACATGGCATGGCTAATGTAAATGAGTTGAATGCCCCTAATCAAAAGGCAAAGATTGGCTGAATGGACACAAAAACAAACTCCAATATATGCTGTCTACAAGAGACCTATCTCAAACCTAGGGACACATACAGACTGAAAGTAAAGGGCTGGAAAAAGGTATTTCATGGAAATGGAGACCAAAAGAAAGCAGGAGTAGCAACACTCATATCAGATAAAATAGACTTTGAAATAAAGGCCATGAAAAGAGACAAAGAAGAACAGTACATAATGATCAAAGGATCAATCCAAGAAGAAGATATAACAATTATAAATATATATGCACCCAACATAGGAGCACCATAATATGTAAGGCAAATGTTAACAAGTATGAAAGAGGAAGTTAACAGTAACACAATAATGGGAGACTTTAATACCTCACTCTCACCTATGGATAGATCAACTAAACAGAAAATTAACAAGGAAACACAAACTTTAAATGATACAATGGACCAGTTATACCTAATTGATATCTATAAGACATTTCACCCTTAAACAATGAATTTCACCTTTTTCTCAAGTGCACACGGAACCTTCTCCAGGGTAGATCACATCCTGAGCCATAAATCTAGCCTTGGTAAATTCAGAAAAATTCAAATCATTCCAAGCATAATTTCTGATCACAATGTGGTGAGATTAGATGTCAACTACAGGGCAAAAAAAAAAACTGTTAAAAATACAAACATATGGAGGCTAAACTAGAAAAGGAAAAAATGAAGAACCCCAGGGCTAGCAGAAGGAAAGAAATCACAAGAATAAGGGCAGAAATAAACACACACACACACACACACACACACACACACACACACAAGAAACCACAGCAAAAATCAACAAAGCTAAAAACTGATTCTTCAAGGAGATAAATAAAATAGACAAACCATTAGCCAGTCTCATCAAGAAACAAAGGGAGAAGGATCAAATCCACAAAATTAGAAATGAAAATGGAGAAATCAAAACAGACAACACAGAAATACAAAGGATTATAAGAGACTAGTATCAGCAACCATATGCCAATGAAATGGACAACTTGGAAGAAATGGACAAATTCTTAGAAAAGCATAATTTCCAAAACTGAACCAGGAAGAAATAGAAAATCTTAACAGACCCATCACAAACACAGAAATCAAAACAATAGTCAGAAATCTTTCAACAACAACAACAAAAACATCCCAGGACCAGATGGCTTCACAGCTGCATTCTACCAAAAATTTAGAGAAGAGCCAACACCTATCCTACACAAATTCTTCCAGAAAATTGCAGAGGAAGGTAAACTTCCAAATTCATTCTGTGAGGCCACCATCACCATAATATCAAAATCAGACAAAGATGCCACAAAAAAAAGAACTACATGCCAATATCACTGATGAACATGGATGCAAAAATCCCTAACAAAATTCTAACAAACAGAATCCAACAACATATTAAAAATATCATACATCATGACCAAGTGGGCTTTATCCCAGGGATGCAAGGATTCTTCAATATTTGCAAATCAATGTGATACACCACATTAACAGATTGAAAGAAAAAAAACACATGAATATCTCAATAGATGCAGAGAAAGCCTTCGACAAAATTCAACACCCATTTATGACAAAACCCTCCAAAAAGCTGGCATAGAAGGAACATACTTCAACATAATAATAGCCATATATGATAAACCCACAGCAAACACTATCCTCAATAGGAAAAACTTGAAAGCATTTCCCCTAAAGTCAAGAACAGGACAAGGATGCCCACTCTTGCCATTACTATTCAACACAGTTTTGGAAGTTTTGGCCACAGCAATCAGAGCAGAAAAAGAAATCAAAAGGAATCCAGATTGGAAAAGAAGTAAAACTCTCACTGTTTGCAGATAACATGATCCTCTATGTAGAAAACCCTAAAAAATCCACCAGAAAATTACCAGAGCTAATCAATGAAAACATTAAAGTTGCAGGATATAAAATTAACACACAGAAATCCCTTTCATTCATATACACTAACAATGAGAAAACAGAAAAAGAAAGTAAGGAAACAATTCCATTCCCCATTTCAAGGAAAAGAATAAAATACTTAGGAATAAATCTACCTAAAGAAACAAAGATCTATATATAGAAAACTATAAAACACTGATGAAAGAAATCAAAGAGGACACAAATAGATGGAGAAATACACTATGTTCATGGATTGGAAGAATCAATGCAGTGAAAATGAGTATACTACCCAAAGCAATCTATAGATTCAGTGCATTCCCTATCAAGCTACCAATGGTACTTTTCAGAGAATTTGAATAAATAATTTCAAAATTTGTATGGAAACACAAAAAACCTTGAATAGCCAAAGCAATCTTGAGAAAGAAGAATGGAACCAGAGGAATCAACCTGCCTGACTTCAGGCTATACTACAAAACAACAGTCAGTGAGACAGTATGGTATTGGCACGAAGACAGAAACATAGATCAGTGGAACAAACTAGAAAGCCCAGAGATAAATCCACGCACCTATGGGCACCTTATCTTTGACAAAGGAAGCAAGAATACACAATGGAAAAAAGACAATCTCTTTAACAAGTGGTGCTGGGAAAACTGGTCAACCACTATAAAAGAATGAAACTAGAATACTTTCTAACACCATACACAAAAATAAACTCAAAATGGATTAAAGACCTAAATGTAAGACCAGAAACTATAAAACTCCTAGAAGAAAACATAGGGAAAACACACTCTGGCATAAATCATAGCAGGATTCTCTATGACCCACCACCCAGACTAATGGAAATAAAAGCAAAAATAAACAAATGGGACTTAATTAAACATAAAAGCTTTTGCACAATGAAGGAAACTATAAGCAAGGTGAAAAGACAGCCTTCTGAATGGGAGAAGATAATAACAAATGAAGCAACTGACAAAGCATTAACCTTAAAAATATAAAAGCAACTCCTGTAGCTCAATTCCAGAAAAATAAGTGACCCAATCAAACAATGGGCCAAAGAACTAAACAGACATTTCTCCAAAAAAGACATACAGATGGCTAACAAACACATGAAAACATGCTCAACATCACTCATTATCAGAGAAATGCAAATCAAAACCACAATGAGGTACCATCTCACACCAGTCAGAATGCTGCTATCAAAAAGTCTACAAACAATAAATGATGGAGAGGGTGCGCAGAAAAAGGAACCCTCCTACACTGTTGGCGGGAATGCAAACTATTACAGCCACTATGGAGAACAGTGTGGAGATTCCTTAAACAACTGGAAATAGAGCTGCCATATGACCCAGCAATCCCACTGCTGGGCATATACACCAAGGAAACCAGAATTGAAAGAGACATGTGTACTCCAATGTTCATCGCAGCACTGTTTACAATAGCCAAGACACGGAAGCAACCTAGATGTCCATCAGCAGATGAATGGATAAGAAAGCTTTGGTACATATACATAATGGAACATTGCTCAGCTATTAAAAAGAATGCATTTGAATCAGTTCTAATGAGGTAGATGAAACTGGAGCCCCTTATACAGAGTGAAGTAAGTCAGAAAGAAAAACACCAGTACAGTATATTAACACATATATATGAAGTTTAGAAAGATGGTAATGATGACCCTATATGTGAGACAGCAAAAGAGACACATGTAAAGGACAGACTGTTGGACTCTGAGGGAGAAGGCGAGGGTTTGGTGATTTGAGAGAATAGCATTGAAACATGTATATCATCATATGTGAAATAGATCGCCAGTCCAGGTTCGATGCATGAGACAAGGTGCTCAGGGCTGGTGCACTGGGATGACCCTGAGGGATGGGATGGGGAGGGAGGTGGGAAGGAGGGTCAGGGTGGGGAACACATGTACACCCGTAGCTGATTCATGTGAATGTATGGCAAAAACCACCACAATATTGTAAAGTAATTAGCCTCCAATTAAAATAAATAAATGAAAAAAAGAATAAAAAAGATTATTCAGTAGTGAAATTTAAAAAAAGGAATACAAAATTGCTTATTCTAGATTTGGGCATAGAATAAGCACTGAGTAATCAATAAATATTATTACTGTTGGTTAGATTTAACAACTTATGAAGCAGAAGCTGATCTATAAACAATTTATTTCTTAATTGTCTTATCTTCACTTGTTATGTCCTTTCACAGTTTATTATGGATTCTGCCCAGTCTCTCTTCACTTCAAATTCATTCTGTGTCTTAACGCTAAAAGCATAGTTGCTCTGAAAGTCTTCAGTAGTCAATAGGGAGAATTTGGGGTATAAGAAACTAAGGCATTAGCTAGTCTCCAGAGAGTCTGAGGGAAGAAAAGATTATATATTGCTCAAACTGAGAGATTAGTGATCATAGGGAAGAATTGCTACATTACCTTAAAGACAACATCCATTAAAGCTACTGTGCCCACTAAACTCAGATTAATGGCATGAGACTAGCAGAAAGTAGGGAAGAAAAGAAAGGAACTAGATCTATTGATTTTTTGGTAAGATGGCACATTGAATACAATGATAGAGGTGAACAGTTGTAAATCGCCCATGTTTACTTATGCAGCATTGTTTCACATTCAGTAGAATAGCACTTTGCTTACCTTAAGCAATGCAAGAATTAATGCCAAGGGCTGGGTGTTTTAAGTTTCTCCCTTCATATTTAGTAACGTGTGTTTCATTTAAAAGCAAATCTGGTTACTTATGGTAGGAGCCGTTACTAAAGCTTCCTTCTTGATAGTTTGTGAAAGGGAGTTTGATCCAAGAAAAATAAGTATGCTTTTTATTTGTTGATTTCTTTGTCTTTTTGTTTACCGTTCACCCTCTTTGTCCTTTTATCACCTGAAATCATGTTATATCCAAAGATGTTTATTTTAAGAATTTACTACAGTATGGGAAGTTTTGTGAACTGATTTTCGGGAAATCTGCTATTGCCATGATTTTATGAGTAAGCCATCACATTAAGGACATGCTTTAAAAGCAGTATAATGTAGAAGATTCTTTTCATTTCCAATTTGAAAAATGAATTATTAGTCATGATATTGAAATTATCACCATCATTTAAGCATATTTAGTGAGGACATACTAGCATATAATGCTAGCAGAAGCCCATATGTAAATTTTAATTTTGTTCTAGGTTTGCAACTGGAATCCCAGTTATAAATCCCTGCTTTGCAAAGGCTTTCATAGGAACTCTAGGGGTTTCATGGAACCCTGATAGGGCTGCTTGGAATGAGGAAAAATGAGGCTCTAAGAAGTAAAATTCTATTCCATTTCCTATGCCTATGCTTAAGACAATACAGATTTCCTTTGTTTGAAGACAGAAGTTTTGGGATTTGGGTAAGATTCTTCATGAACAAATGATTCAATGGCATAAAAGAACAGAATTCAAATATTATTATTATTTACTGTTTAGCAATTACTACATAAGATGATTATTAAGAAATATTCTTTGATAAAATGCAAATCTAATGATGGAAAAGGGAATGGCAATCCACTCCAGTATTCTATCCTGGAGGATCCCATGGGCAGAGGACCCAGGGGGGTTACAGTCCATGGGGTTGCAAAGAGTCAGACATAACTGAGTAACTAACACAGGTCTAATGAAGTGTCTCAGGTAAAAAAACTATCACAGAGCTCAAAAAAGACCTCACTAATTTTAGCTTTGTCTGGAGTTGAGTCGGATTTCAGCCATCTGTGGTTTTTAGCCCCTTTTCCTGTCTCTTATGCACACCCACATATATACATACAATTTCATTTGAAAAATCTATACAATTTTATTAATGTAGCATTAGCAGTGTAGGTCATAACAAAATGTGGAAAATTCTTAAAAGATGGGCATACCTGACCACCTTACCTGCCTCCTAATAAATCTGTATGCATGTTAAGAAGCAAAAGTTAGAACCGGACATGGAGCAACAGACTGGTTGCAAATCAGGAAAGGAGTATATCAAGGCTGTATATTGTCATCCTGCTTATTTAACTTATATGCAGAGTACATTCTGAGAAATGCTGGGCTGGATGAAGCACAAGCTGGAATCAAGATTGCTGGGAGAAATATCAATAACCTCAGATATGCAGATGACACCACCCTTATGGCAGAAAGTGAAGAAGAACTAAAGAGTGTCTTGATGAAAGTGAAAGAGGAGAGTGAAAAAGTTGGCTTAAAACTCAACATTTAGCAAACTAAGATCATGGCATCTGGTCCCATCATTCATGGCAAATAGATAAGAAAACACTGGGAACAGTGACAGACTTTATTTCCTTGTGCTCCAAAATCACTGCAGATGGTGCCTGCAGCCATAAAATTAAAAGATGCTTGTTCCTTGTAAGAAAGCTCTGACCAACCTAGACATCATATTAAAAAACAGAGATGTTACTTTTCCAACAAATGTCCATCTAGTCAAAGCTATGGTTTTTCCAATAGTCATGTATGGATGTAAGAGTCAGACTATAAAGAAAGCTGAGCACTGAATAATTGATGCTTTTGAACTGTGACATTGGAGAAAACTTTTGAGATTCCCTTGGACTCTCAAACCAAAAGATCAAACTAGTAAATCCTACAGAAAATCAGTCCTGAATACTCATTGGAAGGACATATGCTGAAGCTGAAACTCCAATACTTTGGCCACCTGATGGGAAGAACTAACTCATTGGAAAAGACCCTGATTCTGGCCAAGAATGAAGGCAGGAGAAGGGGATGACAGAGAATGAGGTAGTTGGATGTCATCACTGATTTGATGGACATGAGTTTGAGAAAGCTCCAGGAGTTGGTGATGGACAGGAAAGCCTGGCATGCTACAGTCCATGGGGTCACAAAGAGTTGGATGTGACTGAGTGACTGAACTGAACTGAACTGAGCAGCAGCAATAAGGAAATTCATATTCCCAAAGCACTATGCCTGTTTAATTAGCCTTTGGTTCAGTTCAGTCACTCAGTCTTGTCCAACTGTTTGCGACCTCATGAATTGAAGCACCCCAGGCCTCACTGTCCATCACTAACTCCTGGAGTTCACTCAAACTCACGTCTATTGAGTCGGTGATTCCATCAAGCCATCTCAACCTCTGCCATCCCCTTCTCCTCTTGCTCCCAATGCCTCCCAGCATCAGAGTCTTTTCCAGGGAGTCAGCTCTTCGCATGAGGTAGCCAGAGTATTGGAGTTTCAGCTTTAGCATCATTCCTTCCAAAGAACACCCAGGACTGATCTCCTTTAGAATGGACTGATTGGATCTCCTGCAGTCCATGGAATCTGAAGAGTCTTCTCCAACACCACAGTTCAAAAGCATCAATTCTTTGGCACTCAGCTTTCTTCACAGTCCAAATCTCACATCGATACATGACTACTGGAAAAACCATAGCTTGACTAGACAGACCTTAGTCAGCGAAGTAATGTCTCTGCTTTTGAATATGCTATCTAGGTTGGTCATAACTTTCCTTCCAAGGAGTAAGCATCTTTTAATTTCATGGCTGCAGTCACCATCTGCAGTGATTTTGGAACCCCCCAAAATAAAGTCTGACGCTGTTTCCACTGTTTCCCCATCTATTTCCCATGAAGTGATGGGACCAGATGCCATGATCTTCGCAATTTTTTCACTTTCCTCTTTCACTTTCATCAAGAGGCTTTTCAGTTCCTCTTCACTTTCTGCCATAAGGGTGGTGTCATCTCCATATCTGAGGTTATTGATATTTCTCCTGGAAATCTTGATTCCAGCTAGTACTTCTTCCAGCCCAGCGTTTCTCATGATGTACTCTACATATAAGTTAAATAAGCAGGGTGACAATATACAGCCTTGACGTACTCCTTTCCCCATTTGGAACCAGTCTGTTGTTCCATGTCCAGTTCTAATTGTTGATTCCTGACCTGCATATAGGTTTCTCAAGAGGCAGGTCAGGTGGTCTGGTATTCCCATCTCTTACAATTTTCCACAGTTTATTGGGATCCACGCAGTCGAACATTCAGAAAACGAAGATCATGGTATCTGGTCCCATCACTTCATGGGACATAGATGGGGAAACAGTAGAAACAGTGTCAGACTTTATTTTGGGGGGGCTCCAAAATCACTGCAGATGGTGATTGCAGCCATTAAATTAAAAGATGCTTACTCCTTGAAATAAAAGTTATGACCAACCAAGATAGCATATTCAAAAGCAGAAACATTACTTTGCCGACTAAGGTCCGTCTACTTAAGGCTATGGTTTTTCCTGTGGTCATGTATGGATGCGAGAGTTGGACTGTGAAGAAGGCTGAGTGCCAAAGATTTATGCTTTTGAACTGTGGTGTTGGAGAAGACTCTTGAGAGTCCCTTGGACTGCAAGGAGATCCAACCAGTCCACTCTGAAGATCAGCCTTGGGATTTCTTTGGAAGGAATGATGCTAAAGCTGAAGCTCCAGTACTTTGGCCACCTCATGCGAAGAGTTGACTCATTGGAAAAGACTCTAATACTGGGAGGGATTGGGCGCAGGAGTAGAAGGGGACTACAGAGGATGAGATGGCTGGATGGCATCACGGACTCGATGGACATAAGTCTAAGTGAACTCTGGAAGTTGGTGATGGATAGGGAGACCTGGTGTACTGCGATTCATGGGGTTGCAAAGAGTCGGACACGACTGAGTGACTGAACTGAACATAGTCAAAGGCTTTGGCATGGTCAATAAAGCAGAAATAGATGTTTTTTCTGGAATTCTCTTGCTTTTTCCATAATCCAGAAGATGTTGGCAATTTGATCTCTGGTTCCTCTACCTTTTCTAAAACCAGCTTGAACATCTGGAAGTTCATAGTTCACGTATTGCTGAAACCTGGCTTGGAGAATTTTGAGCATTACTTTACTAACATGTGAGACGAGTGCAAGTGTGTGGTTGTTTGAGCATTCTTTGGCATTGCTTTTCTTTGGGATTAGAATGAAAACTGACCTTTTCCAGTCCTGAGGCCATTGCTGAGTTTTCCAAATTTGCTGGCATATTGAGTGCAGCACTTTCACAGCATCATCTTTTGGGATTTGAAACAGCTCAACTGGAATTCCATCACCTCCACTAGCTTTGTTCGTAGTGATGCTTCCTAAGGCCCACTTGACTCCACATTCTAGGATGTCTGGCTCTAGGTGAGTGATCATACCATCGTGATTATCTGGGTTGTGAAGATCTTTTTTGTACAGTCCTCTGTGTATTCTTGCCACCTCTTCTTAATATCTTCTGCTTCTGTTAGGTTCCTAACATTTCTGTCCTTTATTGAGCCCATTTTTTCATGAAATATTCCCTTGGTATCTCTGATTTTCTTGAAGGATCTCTAGTCTTTCCCATTCTGTTGTTTTCCTCTATTTCTTTGTGTGATTGCTGAGAAAGGCTTTCCTTGCTAGTCTTTGGAACTCTGCATTCAGATACTTATATCTTTCCTTTTCTCTTTTGCTTTTCACTTCTCTTCTTTTTACAGCTATTTGTAAGGCCTCCCCAGACAGCCATTTTGCTTTTTTGCATTTCTTTTCCATGGAGGTGGTCTTGATCCCTGTCTTCTGTACAATGAGAAAGAAATAAACATAAATAAGCATGTGGCCATAAGTGGGTTCGTTGAATGTTTGCCCTTCCCACTTGGTCTCCCAAGCTGCCAGCCCATACTGTTCACTCAGTATCTCCTGAATAGTGATTACTTACAAGTGGAAATACCAGGTTCAATCCCTGGGTCAGAAAGATCCCCTGGAGAAGGAAATGGCAACCCACTCCAGTATTCTTGCTTGGAGAATCTCATGGACTGAGGAGCCTGGTGGGCTGCAGTCCATGGGGTCACAAAGAGTCGGACACAACTGAGTGACTTTACTTAGTTAGTTACTTACTTACTTTGTTAATTTTAGCAGCATTTTATTTCTTTTTAAAATCTTTTATATTTATTTTACTTATTTATTTATTTATTTATTTTTGTTGCACTGAGTCTTCTTTGTTGCACATGGGCTTTCTCTAGTTTTGGCTAGTTGTGGCAAGTGGGGGCTACTCTCTAGTTGCAGTGGACAGACTTCTTCTTGTGCTGGTTTCTTTTGTTTCAGACCAGAAGCTCTAGGCATGTGGGCTTCAGAAGTTGCAGCACACAAGCTCCAGAGCACAGGCTCAGTAGTTGTGTCACACTGGTTTAAGTTGTCCCACATGCATGTGGAATCTTCTAGAACAGGGATCGAGCCCATGTCCCTTGCACTGAAGGCAGGTTCTTTACCACTGGACCACCAGGGAAGTCCTGCTTTTGATTTCTTAAAACAAATCTTCACTGAAAAATCAGAACCTTCTTCATTTTTTTACACATGTTGTTAAGAATTGTGAATCTTGATTCTACCCTATTGTGACCTAAGAAGATAACCTATCAAAATTTCATAAAAGAAACTGACAAAAGAAATGAGTCCAGGGTCAGAGACAAAGGGCTTTATTTTTTATGGAGCCACAAACATCATGGGTTGCAACATACTTTCATCCTTTCCCAAAGTTTCTCAGGAAAAGCCCAGAAGGATACAGAAAGATGTCTGCACACTCAGTGAGTTGCATTACAGGAGGGAAACCCTGGACATAGGACACTCCATGTTTTTATAGTAGAGAGAAACATGCCTGCTCTGTGCTCCAGAGGGAGACATTGTTATTATACTGGAAAATAGGCCTTCCTAATATTGGCTAGGGCTTCCCTGGTGGCTCAGAGGTTAAAGTGTCTGCCTTCAATGTGGGAGACCCGGATTTGAATCCTGGGTCATGAAGATCCCCTGAACAAGGAAATGGTAACCCACTCCAGTATTCTTGCCTGGAGAATCCCATGGACGGAGAAGCCAGGTAGGCTCCAGTCCATGGGGTCGCAAAGAGTCAGACAGGACTGAGCGACTTCACTTTCTTTTCTTTCACTTTCAATATTGGCTAGGGAGAAAGAATTTACCTTTATTTCCTCAAACTGTAAGCAAACCTGTCATTTGCTCTGGATGGTGGTACAATCTTTATCATCCAAGACTGTTCAGTATACAAATACCCTTGGAAAAAAAATAATCCAGAAGAAATGGAACTTAATATCTCACTTACAAAGCATGCAGGGACCTGTAGGGAATTTCAGCCAAAATTATATCTTCATATTTGCTGATAAGTTTTCAAGATATCCATTTGAGAATTTGTACCTGTTCTACTTCAGAGATCAAGGATCCTGAAAATCAAAAATAGTTGAAACTATTGAGATCTGTATATAAGAAGAGAGCTTTAGTATAAGTTTCAATGTTATTGAGTCAAAACTTTACCAGAGTTATAGCTTTATTTATTTACTTAGAAATATAAACTTTCCTTGTTTTTCTGGTAAAGTTTTTATCTTCATAAAGGTCTCGTGAGCAAGCCAAGATATGCTGGCCTTGCATTCTTGTAGTGATGATAATATACAATAGAAAATAAGACTCCAATGTTCATTTATCATTTATGATGACAGATTGAGAGCAGCTGCAAGCATGAAGCTGATAATTCTGCCTAGGATGATGTACAGCACAAACCAGAATGATCCTAAGATGCATTAACTTTATATTAATGCACAGTGACCATTACTGATCTGGAATGCAAGATGCTTGTGATAATATATAGGGAAAGGGATGGTTCAAAAACAAGAGTATACAGTATACTGTTATGCTAATTTAGGAACACAAATATTTTACTCACAGAATACAAGATTACTGCCTATTATAGAAGACTGTTGTTCCTAAATTTCTTGGATAAACACAGAATTTTAGTTTCTTGTAAATATATACAAACATACCTGTTACTTGAAAAATATATGGTTCGGTTCAGTTCAGTCGCTCAGTCGTGTCCAACTCTTTGCAACCCCATGAATCGCAGCACGCCAGGACTCCCTGTCCAACACCAACTCCGGGAGTTCACTCAGACTCATTTCCATCGAGTCAGTGATGCCTTCCAGCCATCTCATCCTCTGTCGTCCCCTTCTTCTCCTGCCCCCAATTCCTCCCAGCATCAGAGTCTTTTCCAATGAGTCAACTCTTCACATAAGGTGGCCAAAGTACTGGAGTTTCAGCTTTAGCATCATTCCTTCCAAAGAAATCCCAGGGTTGATCTCCTTCATAATGGACTGGTTGGATCTCCTTGCAGTCCAAGGGACTCTCAAGAGTCTTCTCCAACACCACAGTTCAAAAGCATCAATTCTTCGGTGCTCAGCCTTCTTCACAGTCCAACTCTCACATCCATACATGACCACAGGAAAAACCATGGCCTTGACTAGATGGACCTTAGTCAGCAAAGTAATGTCTCTGCTTTTGAATATGCTATCTAGGTTGGTCATAACTTTTCTTCCAAGGAGTAAGCGCTTTTTAATAAGGTTATTATATGGTAATAAAAGCCAGGGTCAAAAGTAGGGTATATTATAGGGGGACAAAAAGACTTTTAAAGCAACCTACAATTTTTTTTTCCTATTCATTAGCTCTTATGTGTTTGGACGTTGTAGAAATAGGGTGCAAATGATAAGGAGTCATGGCTAACCACAGTACCTAAAACCAGCAGACGGTACCTAAAACCAGTAGATGTAGCATGGAACCCTTCTGCTTATGGAGTGAGCTTATTTCACATTGTTCTCTCATCTTCTGTATCTTCTTTTGCTGTTAAACGTATCTTATATTAAAATCGTGGCTAACTGACTTTGATCTTAGAGATAAGCTATTATTATTTTTTAAGTGAGACTCACAGAATTGAGATGGGCCAAAGGAAAATACTTATTGAGTAGCTACTTCACGCCAAACATTGTGCCAGGGACTTCATACACATTATCATACTTAGTCAACCTGATTCCTGATTGAAAAATAGTCTCATCATATTGTTATGGGGGAAAGAGAGACATGTTGTTTCACTACATAGTAATAGCAAAATAAAGTAAGACTTTAGCAACACTGACATCAGAATTAATCACTCATTTATTAGTCTAAGTAATCCTTAAATTGGAATCTTACCAGGTTGTGAAATAGTTTCTGAGAATTGACAAAACATATTTTTAGCTCAAATATAACAGATATTTTCTTTTTCTCATCCATTGTTTGAATTAATCATCCTACATTTGTGTATAATGATGGTACCTATCCAATTACCACCTTCTTTTCTCCTTCCTTCAAAAGTCACAGTTTTTGAAAGAGGGACCTCAAACCATTGCTTCACCAATGCCAGCTAAAGATGTATTAGTCAAAACTTATCCCAGGGTTTTACGCTCTTAGCTCTCATAATACACTTCAAAATAGAACTTTAGGTATAAGATTTTGTCTATGCTGAATTCCATAGAAATTCATTAAAGAATAAAAAAATTATAAGTTTATAGGTTAAAAAAAAATCCCCTGAAGAGGCTGTAGTGGTGGAGAGTAACAGAGCCAGAGAATATAATTTATATTTACATGGTTGCATACTGTAAAAATAAAGCTGTCAATATTCTAATAAATGAAGTAAGATAATGGGGCAAGTGTTTTTAAATTACAATTTCTTTTAAAATTAATTAATCCGAGTAAATGTTTTAAGTGAATTTTTATTTTAAGCACTCAATTATTTATATAAAATATCCCAGATGAAAAAACCAAAACATAATTTTACCTAAATGATTATTTAAATTAAAAATGATATATTAAAATCTAATAGCATTTAGATTACAATGTGAATAAATTGCAACTTTTCTATTTTATGAAATTTTGAACTCAGAATTTAAACCATATTAATATTGCAAGTAGAATTATCAGATAGCCAAAATGATAAGCACTAATGATTATTTTAAAGAATTTAAAACAAAAATATAAGTATGCATTTAATTAAATTTCAGCATGAGAATAATTAAATAAATTAAATTATTAACCCTGGGGTTTGAGAGCATAGTTCAAATGCTGGCTCTATTGAAATTACAGAATCCTAATTTCTCTGAGGCCACTTTTCTTTATGAGAATATATTCCACAGTTTGATATTGTTAAAGATCTATTACATAATCAATGCTTGGAACACTATTAATATATTTAATATGTATTCAGTAAATGATGTATTCAGTCATAGCAGAAATAGTGTTAAAATTCTTAATAGACATGCAGGAAAAAGGGATGTAATAAAAGTTTGGTTACAGCTTATTGAAAGATGAGTCAATAAAGTGAATAAATAAATAAAGTGCATGTAATATGTCTGAAATATGACTTCTGAAATATGATGCAATAAAGTGCATCATAAATTTTCAACACTGCTGTTGTATTGTTTCTTTCTTCCCTTTTAGTATTGTGCTTGTATTCCTCTGATAGAGAAACTCCTGGTGTTTATACCAAGAGGGTTGCCATTATACTTAATTGGTTTCACAACTGCTAAATAATCCTATTGGGACAGCACTTTGTTGATGAGATAAATAGCAATCTAACTGTGGACTTAATCACCCTCTTTTTAAAAGACTTCAGATATTCTTTAGCCTTGTTGCTGTGACATGTGATAATTAGCTTGAAAGGAGATGGAGAGGTAGATATCAATGCAAATTAACCCTGGTTCTTGGTGAAATTGGTATATCCATAGAAAACCTAGAAAAGAATACTTCATCTAAGCAACAAAACTTTCTGAATGCCAAAATATTGATTTATTGAATTATTAATTCATCTTGTAGATAGTTGCAAAGTCTTTGGTTTTCTTCCATGAACTATGGTTTTCTAGATCCATAGATTGATAGATATAGGTATAGATAGGCTTTTATAGATACAAAACTTTTGTTATAAGTAAATAATACATAATATTTAATCAATAATAAAATATAAATAGTATATGGTTATATATCATTGTGTGTGTGTGTGTGTGTTAGTCACTCAATCATGTCCGACTCTTTGTTATCTCATGGACTGTAGCCCACCAAGCTCTTCTGTCCATGAAATTCTCCAGGCAAGAATACTGGAGTGGGTTCCCATTCCCTTCTCCAGGGAATCTTCCTGACCCAGGGATCAAACCTAGGTCTCCTGCATTGCAGGCAGATTCTTTACTATATGAGGCACTGGGGAGGTACACATATCATTAAATATAAATAATATGCAGTACATAATATATATCCTTGACATTGGGGGCTTTAGCTAAATGGGAAAGAGAAGAGTTAAATAATTAAACAGATGAATATATATAATTAAAAATCATTTTCAGCACTGGAAAAAAATGGTGTGGTTCTATATGACAGTAAAACAGAAGAATCCATATTATTTTAGAAGAACTTCTATTTGAGCTGATATGAATGAAGGAAGAATAGTGGGGAAAACATTCCAGATGAACAAAGCACAAGCAAAGTCCCACAGTGGGAGAATCTCAGTGTTTCGGTTGGATAAGCTTTGAGAAGACTGTCGTCAGGAGTGTGGCAAGAACAGAGGCTAAAGAAAGAGCCCCAGAAAAAGGCATCAAAGATATTAAATAGTTTGTTGGTGTAATGGGAAGCACAGAGGTTTGATTAAAATAGTGATGTCATCTAATTATATAAATTTTAAAAATAACACTCTGGCTGTCCCATGGGTAAAAGATTATGAAATGGCAGGAGTGCAGGCTGGAAATTGTTTTTGGAGGCTATTGCAGTAATCCAAGCAAGAGATCACGCCGTTTTCCTCTCTTCAGGGGTTTATTCATCTTTATATGAATGAATGCTCTTTCTTGGCCCACAGCGCCAGAGAGTAAATGCAAAGCTAAACCTAGAAAGACTTCTGAAATTCTTGCCTGCTCCTCCAACTGTGTCTTAAGTGATGAGGAGTTGAAGGATGTTCTTCTATATCCCTGTCTTTAGTTCAGAGAACTGTACTTTTCAGAATGAGAGCAATTACTTGAGCCATATTTATAGGAAGGGATACAGATTTGAGGGATATATTAGCAGAAAGTCATTAACTTTCTTTTTTATGTAACCTCTGGTTGTCCATCTAACTTAACATTAAAATACCCATCTCTTACTCTGTTCTCTCTTCCTCCTATCGATTTTTTCCCACAAGACCTAGGTTCTAGCTTTAGTTCTCACCCTGATTCATATCCTAAGTCCAATCACAAAATGTCTTGAGGCCTTCATTTCAGTTAGTAACATAAAATCTAGAAATACAGAGTATAGATATGAACCCGGTTCAAACTTCGACATTAGTGCATATTAGCTGTGTGATACTGACATTGTCAATTAACTGCTCTAAGAATGCATTCCTTCTCTGTGATATTAAGATAATATCCAGCTTTCAGGGTTGCTGTATATATCTTTATAAAAGCCACTCATAATATATTACATATTAGGAGCTCAAAAATTAGTAGCTGCTCTTATCATTTTAGATAAAAATAATACACTTCCTCCCTCTTGAAAGAATGTATATGAGAGCACTAGAGGTGGAGATATTTTGTATAAAGACTTCATTCATTCATTCATTTAATCATCATACATTTAATCAGTTATCAGTCAATCAGAGTATAATATGAAGCATCACCACCAGAAAGCATTGTGTCAGGTTCTGGAAGAAAGGAAGGATGGAACATTCATAACATAAGTCTTAATCTGCAAGACTGCAAAATCCAGCAAGTTTTCAGAAATGAGGATGTTAGTAGTTCAAGGGAGGAAAAAAGTGCTTTTCCTTTCTGGAACAAACAGAAGTAGCTAGTAAGAAGTGGAGACTAGAGAAGGATGGTAAAAAACAAATATTCAAGCCAAAGGAAAAGGTCTGACTAAAAGTGGAGGGGCTGTCACTAGAAGGTTATGCTTAGTAAAGCAATAGACAGACAAAAGCAGGAAAATAATACACTCTTTTGTTTAAGTTATATTTGAATTTACCTAATTATATCTTTGTGTCAGCTCTAGAAATTACATATTTTTACACAAATTTATAGATGAGAAAATGAGGCTTTGAATCTCCTGAAACCATTTAACACTCAGATGGCAAATTATAACTCAAATCCCATGTGTCTAGACCTAAAGAGTATTTTCCATTTTCTTTCCATTACACCACTTTTTTTAATTTTTAGTTCTCACTTAACAACCACTTTATATCTAATATATAACATGAGAAAAGGTCTATTCTGGGGGAAAAATCCCTTATTTATCAAACCTGTATATAATGCTTCACCTGTTACAAAGGAGGCTGGTGGGCTACTATGGTCCATAGGGACCCAAAGAGTCAGACACAACTGAAGCGGCTTAGCATGCATGCATTTGTTATTAAACTAATTAAAAGATTTTCTCCTTATATGCTGATGTTCCTTGAAACTAACAAGGATAGATATCTGGTAAAAGTGTCATTATTTAGATTGCACTGTAGATACGGAGTGAGATCATCTCAACAGTATGTATCTGTGCCATTTTGATGTTAAGGAGAAATCATTCATCACATCCTCAAGTCTGGTCTATTGAAAGACATTCTACCCAGTGCAGTGGATTTTTACATCCTAGACTAAATCTGAAGAGATGGGGTAGTTTTTTCCAAGACTCCTCATCACTTATCCTAAATGAACTATAATGGAATGTAAGCAGCACAATGCCTCTTGATTCTCCTTAATAAATTCTCATGGCTTTGTGCCACATATTAGAGGAAGAGAGCTTCCCTGGTAACTCTGCTGGTAAAAAATGTGCCTGCAGTGCAGGAGACACCTGTTCAATTCCTGGGTTAGGAAGATCCCCTGGAGGAGGAGATGGCAACCCACTCCAGTATTCTTGCTTGGAGAATCCCCATGGACAGATGAGATGGGAGGGCTACAGTCCATGGGGTCGTGATGAGTCAGACTCATGACTAAGCACAGCACAGCACTGAGGGAAGAATTTCGCTAATCTAGAGCTCTCAAATCTAAGCTGGTTCTTTGTATTTGCTGAATTGTGACTCAACTTCAGAAAGATAGTTTAAATTATGATTATGAGCTTAATTATCATCACCATTGCCACCCTATTTCTTTCAAGACATAAAAACCCCATAAGTTATCCTCTCTAGAAGAAGTCAAGGGAGCATTAGGGGAAAATGTAGCTCACTGGAGCCATTTGAACAATGACTGTGAAAATAACATCTGTTCCTTGTTTTCATGTTAAATGTATTTTTTTAATTCACTGCAGGGAACACCACTGGCAGCAGTCAGTGTAATTTATCTAAATCTTTAATACTCACTGTTTTATTCAGGAACAGAAATATATTTGCTTTCTAAAGAGCATCAAGAGTAAATGTTAAGGGATTCTCTTTAATATTGCAGGATTATGAGCAGGTATTGAACCAATCAATTGTGAATGCGTAGCTATCAATCACAGCCATCATTAAATAAAATTGCCTTCTGCCACATAAAAAGGGGCTAATGTAGGTATTGGTTTGTGAGTGTAGGGTGTGGGTATATATATAAGGATATCAGTTGGTTGCAACATTATAAGAAACATTAAAGACACTGCCAGAGAGTAAAAGAATTATTAAAATTCCTGAGATTTAACAAAATAAACATGTGGAATAATATAAAGTTGAATGTGAGAAGGTGATTCATTTCCTGTTGAATTCCTTCAAAGGAAAGCTTCTCAATTTTTCTTAACTCCATGATATACACTGGCTGGAGAAGGTTTTTCCAGATATGGTCAAATTTCTCTAGAATTTTAAGCTTTCTTCTTTGTAGGTCTCTCCATCTTCTCTGTCTGTTTTCTTATGAGTTTTTCAACACCAAATCCCCTATAAGAATCTTTTTTTTTTTTTTACTGACTTGAAAACAGTATTAATCCTGATTGACTAAAGTTATCTCATTGTCAAATGTCTTCCTACTTTTTTGTATCAACTCAATTCTACTCATCTTGCCATATTCAATGCATGAACAGACTAGCTCATCCACTTCTCCACTGAAGCCAATAATATATCTATATTAAACACTTACTATATTCCACACATCAAGAATACTGAAGGATAGACATTTCCTTGGTAGTTAAGCTTGATAATCTTCCCTGGTAGCTGAGACGGTAAAGCATCTGCCTACAATGTGGGAGACCCAGGTTCAATCCCTGGGTCAGGAAGATCCTCTGGAGAAGGAAATGGCAGTCCACTCTAGTACTCTTGCCTGGAAAATCCCATGGATGGAGGAGCATGGTAGGCTATATTCCATGGGTCTCAAAGACTGACACGACTGAGTGACGTCACTTTCACTTTCACTTAAGCTTGATAAGGAGAAAGAACTAGTGAATGCCAAATCATGAAAGCATGAAAGGACATAGTATGTTAGTGAAGGTCAAGCAGTTTGATAGAAAGGAGTGGATTAGAAAAGTGTATTTGCTAATTTACTATGATATTTTCTTTCTTAATCTCTCTCTCATGAATCCTTACATGTTTTAAAATTGTCATTGTTTTGGTTTCTGTCATATATATATTTTTTTCAGACCAAGAATGTATTGAAAAATATAAGGAAAGAAAAGTAAAAAGGAAAGGAAAGCCACTACTAACAATTTCTAGCATATATATTATTCTCTGTGTTTACATTTGTACACATGTACATATGTAGTTTTTCTACAAACAAGGTATCTTATTTTTCAAACTTTGTAAACCTGTTTTTTAATATTGCTTGTATATATTTTTCAATATGACAAATTGCTCTTATACAATTGATCATGTTACCCTTTGATAACTTGATCTTTTAAATGATGTATCTGTGTTCCTCTTTTGAAAAAGAAAAAGACATACACATTTATGCACAAAAATTTACAGTTTAAAAGGGTTTTGTATATAATGACACTATTCATTAATACACAGAACCACCGTTATACACCATTTTTAATGGTTGCTTTTCCCTGGTGGCTCAGATGGTAAAGACTCTGCCTGCAATGCTAGGAGACCTGAGCTCAATCCCTGGGTCAGGAAGATCCCATGGAGAAGGAAATGGCAACCCACTCCAATATTCTTGCCTGAAAAATTCCTTAGACAGAGAAGACTGGCAGGTTACAGTCCCTGGGGTTGCAAACAGTTGGATACAAAAGAGCGATTAACACTTTCACTTTCATGTAAGTATACATATGTGTGTATATATGTGTATACATACACACATATACATTATACACAGTATAATGTTTATTATACATTCTATATAATATATATTATATATTATATACAGTAATGTCTATCTTTATATTTTATTTTATAGTTCATATTATCATATATAATATTTATAATATAGTATATTTTATATAATGTTTATAATATATATACATAATGTATATTATACATTACATTATATATAGTAATGTACCTGTCTATCTTTAAACACACTCAATTTAATTTTTATTAGGCCATATACCTTGGAGGCATTTCATATTTATCCATTTTAACTACTACAAAGGCAATGGCAACCCACTCCAGTACTCTTGCCTAGAAAATCCCATGGATGGAGGAGCCTGGTGCACTGCAGTCCGTGGGGTCGCTAAGAGTCGGACATGACTGAGCGACTCCACTTTTTACTTTCATGCATTGGAGAAGGAAATGGCAACCCACTCCAGTGTTCTTGCCTGGAGAATCCCTATATTATCATATATAATATTTATAATATAGTATATTTTATATAATGTTTATAATATATATACATAATGTATATTATACATTACATTATATATAGTAATGTACCTGTCTATCTTTAAACACACTCAATTTAATTTTTATTAGGCCATATACCTTGGAGGCATTTCATATTTATCCATTTTAACTACTACAAAGGCAATGGCAACCCACTCCAGTACTCTTGCCTAGAAAATCCCATGGATGGAGGAGCCTGGTGCACTGCAGTCCGTGGGGTCGCTAAGAGTCGGACATGACTGAGCGACTCCACTTTTTACTTTCATGCATTGGAGAAGGAAATGGCAACCCACTCCAGTGTTCTTGCCTGGAGAATCCCAGGGATGGGGGAGCCTGGTGGGCTGCCGTCTATGGGGTCGCAGAGAGTCAGATACGACTGAAGTGACTTAGCAGCAGCAGCAGTATACTCTAATACTTAATATCTGTTCTCACTATGATAGTCATTGAATAAATTCTCAGGAGGCAGTTTCTGAATCAAGAGTACACAATGGTTTATAGTAAAATGTCCTCTCAAAAAGTAGTATGCAATCACTAATTTTTTACTAAATTTTTACTTAGCTATATCAGCTATATAAAATGGAGGGAATCAAGGCAATGGTATTTAATTGATTCTGATATTTAGAAAGCCTATCATAAAATTCAGAAAAATTAATGGCAATAACATAAGTGAGCAGAGACAAGGAAGAAACTTTGCCTCCTCTTTCTCTGGGTAATATTTCATAGAAGGTTTTTGTTTCCTTGAATTATTACAGGTTAAAAAGAAAATTGAATTCAGTACCTTATAAGTGGCATTTATTTCATTCCAGTAAACTGAGAAATTGAAACATGCCAACTGTGAACATATACATGATATAGACTACTAGAAATCTCTTATTCCATGTTTTGCTTTGCTTTTTGTTTAAACATGTGCCATGGAGGAAGGTTTTTTCAAGTTTAGTTTATTACTGAAAGCAATAAAGATGGCTTATTTACTTAAGGTTTTTCATTTATTAAGACTTTAAAGAATACTGGCATCCTCTTCCTCAATTAACTTGTTTAATCAAGTAATACTCATTGAGTACATACAAGTCAGGCCTTATATTAGGAACTCTGATAGCTGTCAGATTTTCAGGTGAGATAGCCTCTGGAGGGCATTGCTTTGACTGTTGCCACGCATTGTTTTTATATGTAATTTCATCTTTAAAATATATTCCCTTATATTGCAAATCTATTTTCCTCAATTTATATTTTTATAGAAATAGCAGTTTAATATGATATGTGTGTTACCTGTGATAGCTGTCACAAGCAATCAAGGATGATGATTTTATTTTTAAAGCAAACAGCTTTAAGGTGGTGCTAATTTAAAAATAAATTTTGTAAATGCCTATTCATGCTAAATGTCCTCTACAGCAAAAATAAGGCAGTGTATATATAATCTGTTTACAGATATTTCTAAAAATAATTGATCCATCCTTTCTTTTCAGGATCTTTGCTTAGCAGACAGATTTACAGATTGCATTGAAGGGCATCTGCTAATTGTCCAAGACCATAAAGCCACTTTTGTGCCATATAATATCACCTTAGGAGTTCCTCCTTTCTGCTTTCTTCTTGATCATCTGCTCCAGTAGTCATCATTCATTTTTTTCTCTTGCTGTTTCCCTGATTCTGCCTCAATGCTATAAATTGTATAGTTCAGTTCTTCCTCTTTAATAGATAGTCTTAATTCCAAATATATACCTTGAGTCACTGACAGACAACTTCCAATAAATTTCCTTAGTGTGTCTTTCTGGTTCCATAAATAGATATTGTGCATTCCTATAACTTGTTCCAGTTGTCAACACATTGTTTAGCCAATTCTGTGCTCTGCCTAAGTTCTTCTTGTCTTCTGGTCCTCCTATCCTCTATAAATAGTTTTTCTTTTCTTGGAAAACATAGATTAAATCCTTAATTAAATTTACATTCAGGAAATTTTGTCTCTACAAATACAAGTTTCATGATTCCACTTTAGGCTAGCTTCCAAGCTATAGCTTCTGTGTCTATAAAATAAAAATTATTTTCTCCAATATTGGTGATCGAGGAAACTAACCCTGAGTTTTTGAGAACCAACAAATGTTACAAAGCTTTTCTGATTATATAACTTAGAATATTTCACTAAAACTCCTTTCTTCTATCAGGATTAGAAATATTTCCTTTTTATTTGGGACTGAAATTTCATAAGACAGAGCATAAAGACTGTTATAATTGAGAACACTGAACAAAACAGCAATTTCTTCCAACAAAGAAAAATTCTTAATAGATTCCTAGCATTTCCAAAATTTATTTAAATAAATATCTCCTAATTCTGCCCCCCAAAAAAGAGACCTACCTACTGTAGTTATCATATTAACTATCATACACAATAGATTCCTGTTACATAGTATAAGCTTAAAAACATTAGTTACCTCTGTACTGATTTGCTTAGATATTATTTTTATCAAATAATAAAGATGGTTTAACACAATACTGTGTTGATAAAAGATAGGCTGATGTTTCTCTGACCATTTGCTGTTACAATTCAGACCTCTGTGTAAGGAAACCTTCATCAATAAGAAAATAATGGCTGTAATAAGAAAATCTATCATCCATCAGAAAACTTTCCCTTAAGTGAGTTTTAGTCATTACTTGCTTCCTGGAATTATTGGTGCCTCCTTTGCTTACCAGAGACTTCTTCATCAATAGAAGCTCTATTAGTGTTTATGTGGCTTGCTATTTCTAACAAAATTTCTGGATTTTCTGTGCTTTAATTCACAGTGTGTGGCAGATATTTTATTTGTGATATTCACTTTTAATTGAGGCCACTGACAAAATCTCTACTTGGATAAAAGCAGAAGATTGATCCCCGTACCACACCACTCAATGAATAAATACTAACATTTTAAAACTCAACTAGAGATTATGATTTTATTCTACCTAGACTGTGGAGCTATTATTCTTGGAGCCGTTACACTGGAAGTACTGGTATGCATTATATTTATGCCTTGGATATCCTTGCACCCAATTGCTAATTATTCAACAAAAACATGACCATAGGCAAGATATTAATTCAGCTTTGAGAGAATTACCAATATCTGAAGAATAGTCTTTCACTGAACTGATGAAAGCAGTTTTGACCATAAATATTATTTTTTGTTCTTGTTATAGTTATATGCTTAATTTGGGGCTTTCCAAGTGGTGCTAGTAGTAAAGAACCTGCCTGCCAATGCAGGATACACAACAGACGTGGGTTTGATTCTTGAGTTGGGAGATCTCCCGGAGGAAAGCATGTCAATCCACTGCAGTATTCTTGCCTGAAGAATCCTATGGACAGAGGAGCCTGGCAGGCTACAGTCCATAGGGTCACAGAGTCGGTCACGACTGAAGCAAATTAGCACATGCACACATGCTTAATTTTAGAGGATTGAATGGATGTCTTCAAGAAGCCCAAAAAGAGAGAAATCAACCCTTACTCTTGAGGTAGGGGTTCAGGAAAATAACTTAGTCTCCTAAGAGAGAGTACTAAGCCCCAAGTAAATCAAAAAGCAGACTAGTGTTTGGTCCCTCAGTTTAGGCACTTAGTCTGATATCTGAGCCCTCGTGTATCAATCAAGGACTGGTTTTTAAATGAGTGAGGAAGAAAACACATGGATTCCTAGGGCTTACTCTGTTCCCTGTTCAGATGGCATGGGAATCACACTATTTTCTGGCATATGATCAATTCAGTTCAGTTCCGTCACTCAGCCATTCTGACTCTTTGTGATCCCGTGGACTTCAACACACCCAGCTTCCCTGTCTATCAGCAACTCCTGGAGCTGGCTCAAACTCATGTCCATCAAGTCGGTGATGCCATCCAACCATCTCATCTCCTGATGTCCCTTACTCTTCCAGTCTTCAATCTTTCCCAGCATAGATCAGCTAAATTAATCTTTATGCTGTTAACAAGAATCTTCAAATAGCACTGAAACTGAATTAAATTTATTCCCTTTTTTAATTCAGTATTTAAAAACCTCTAAGTCAAATTTAATGGTCTCAAATAGCAAATTTATGGAGTTAGAAACTCACAAATACTTTCTTTTGCTACCTTTAGAAAGCAGTTATTATTTTGGCTATACATGATTGGGCTTCAGAATGTCGGTGAAATCTCTGAGGTTGTATTTGCACATTTTCACAAAACTTTTCAGATTCTCAAAAGGATACATGTCTACCAAAATTAAGAGAAAAAGCCTTAGTTGACCTCTGTTTCAGTTACATCATTAAGGGTTTTATTCTACTTTACATTTAATTGTGTACCCAACATAAACATACTGGAGCACAAAGAAAGTTTCATTTTAAATAAGTTAAACAAATATTTAGAGAAAATTAAGTGTCATAATAGAAAACTAGGCTTTTTCCCTTCTTCATCTTACACATTATTTCCACTTGAAATGACAACAACTAAAGTTTCAGGCCTTGGCATAACTTCTTATCAGCCTCAAGCCATCCATTTTTTAATTTCTCATGGGCTCTCTGGATACTTTCTGCACATCATTGCCTGGAAAATCCTGTAGTGTTTATTACAGTATTCTTGGAAGAGAGAAGCTGCTAAAATAACTGCAATGTTCATCCTTTGCTTAATTACAGCAAATATCTCTAGAGTTAGACTTAATTGGGTAAAGTCTGGTAACATTTAGTAAAGGTGTGGATTGTGCTTATGCTTGTATTATATTTTATATTTATTTGTTTCATTTAACTGCTAACATGAATTTATCAGGGGTGTAGTCTCAACTTGATAGTTTTCCGGGATGACACAGTGAGGTTATAATGCTCTTCTGCAGTCTCTTCTTCATGATCTCTTGTCTTCCATCATCTCAAACTCCTCTTTATTAATTGCCTCCATTGTCTACTCTGGTCACCAATGCCTTTAATACCAGTATTTCTGTCTCCAGTGTTATTTTCCCTCTATGCTTTGATAAATACTTTTATTTTTAGACATAAAACAAAGCCTGGAAAATTCCATGGCAGAAGTGTCTCTACCTCTCCATTGAGTTTATATCTTTTGACATTGAGATAGTAAGGGCTTTAGAATACTAATGGGATAAAGAGCATCTTTCCTGATGAAGTCGAAATTCTATGGTGAGACTTCCAGACAGTAAATTCCCTCCTTTGCCTTCCCATTCTTCATTATACATTTAAAATTTCCTAGAAATATATCAAGAGGAATAACACATGTCAGATATTTGGAATGCTTTTACCAACTTGCCACACTGAAAATACAGAATTAAGGAAGCGTGAATGTGCAAACTGATCTCCCCTCAACCTACACTATTTAGCTCAGTGAGAAGTCTTAGTTAAATTTACTGATAGTTCAGCTCTAATTTAAGGGAAATTCAAGACATGTAGCCAGCAAAGCAAATTGAACTGACTACAGAGATGGAGAGAGGGCAGAGAAGGATAAAGATGAGCCTGAATGAGTGAGGTAGAGTGGATGAAGAGCAATAACAAAGATTAGGAACAGGGACAGGACAGAGAAACCCTTGGGATGCACAAATATACATTAAAAGGAACATATTTTTGATGGCAGAAAGAAAATCTAGAACAGGGATTCTAACGCATTCTTTAGTAATTATGTACAGGTGGTGTGAAACTTCCATGGTTGCATGAATCACCCTTAGTTCTGCTGATTTTTTCATATTTCCTAAGTTAGCACCCTAGGAGATTTTTCTTCTCCAAATATTCTACCTAATGGGAATCAGGAAGAGTGAGAAATGCTAAATACAAGAATCTAACTCACAGATCCATATCATTAAAAATGAGAAGAAGGACTTATTAACATTGCAGTTCACTTAGGTAGCTGACAATTATATGTTGCTCCCTACCTTAATATAAAGTTCTTTAGTCAAAGTTAAGAATATATTTTTCTGTTTTAGTTTGTTTTGTTTAATCAACATAATGCCCAAAGGGGAAAATGTGACAAACAACAAGATTAAAGACAAAATGATGACAACTGAAATAAAACATTTCTTTGTAATGGAAAATTAAAAAAAACATTGTTCCATATGGCACTAAGATACAATTTTCAATAAAACAGATAGTTCCTGTGAACTAGAAATTACCAAAGTTGCCTCAAAAAAAGCAGAAAATTTGAATAAGTCCAAATAGTAATGAAAGAAATTGGGAAAATTGTCAAGGGAGTATCTTACAAAACTTGTTCTGTGTTCAGATGATTTTATCTATAAAAACTCTCAAATGTGTAAGTATACTGTATTGGTGTTTTTCTTTCTGGCTTACTTCACTCTGTATAATCGGCTCCAGCATCATCTGCCTCATTAGAACTGATTCAAATGTATTCTTTTAATAGCTGAGTAATACTCCATTGTGTATATGTACCACTGCTTTCTTATCCATTCATCTGCTGATGGACATCTAGGTTGCTTCCATGTCCTGGCTATTATAAACAGTGCCGCAATGAACANAGTATACTGTATTGGTGTTTTTCTTTCTGGCTTACTTCACTCTGTATAATCGGCTCCAGCGTCATCCACCTCATTAGAACTGATTCAAATGTATTCTTTTTAATAGCTGAGTAATACTCCATTGTGTATATGTACCACAGCTTTCTTATCCATTCATCTGCTGATGGACATCTAGGTTGCTTCCATGTCCTGGCTATTATAAACAGTGCCGCAATGAACATTGGGGTACACGTGTCTCTTTCAGTTCTGGTTTCCTCGGTGTGTATGCCCAGCAGTGGGATCGCTGGATCATAAGGCAGTTCTATTTGCAATTTTTTGAGGAATCTCCACACTGTTCTCCATAGTGGCTGTACTAATTTGCATTCCCACCAACAGTGTAAGAGGGTTCCCTTTTCTCCACACCCTCTCCAGCATTTATTGCTTGTTGACTTTTGCATCACAGCCATTCTGACTGGTGTGAAATGGTACCTCATTGTGGTTTTGATTTGCATTTCTCTGATAATGAGTGATGTTGAGCATCTTTTCATGTGTTTGTTAGCCATTCATATGTCTTCTTTGGAGAAGTGTCTATGATCCAATGGATGTTGGCAATTTGATTTCTGGTTCCTCTGCCTTTTCTAAACACAGCATATACATCTGGAAGTCCTTGGTTCACATACTGCTAAAGCCTAACTTGAAGCATTTGGGGCATAATCTTGCTAGCATGTGAAATGAGTGCAATTATATGATAGTTTGAACATAATTTGGCATTGCCTTTTTTCCTTCCTGGATAGCATTCTGAAGAAAGTGAAAGTGCATAAGACAGGGTGCTCAGGGCTGATGCACTGGGATGACTCTGGGGGATGGGATGGGGAGGGAGGTGGGAGGGGCATTCTGGATGAGGAACATATATGTGCCTGTGGCTGATTCATGTCGATGTTTGGCAAAAACCACTACAATATTGTAAAGTAATTAGCCTCCAATTAAAATTTTTTTAATTTATTTTAGTGATAGTGATAGTGAAGTCGCTCAGTCATGTCCGGTCTTTGCAACCCCATAGACTGTAGCCTACCATAGACTGTAGCCTACAGGCTTCTCCATCCATGGGATTTTCCAGGCAAGAGTACTGGAGTGGGTTGGCATTTCCTTCTCCAGGGGATCTTCCCAACCCAGGGATCAAACCCTGGTCTCCCACATTGCAGGCAGACGCTTTACCCTCTGAGCCACCAGGGAAGCCCCAGCATTCTTAAGAGAGTAGGCCAAAAACTAGATATTTTCAGTTTCATTTCTAATCTGTTTGTCCAATCATTAAAGACAGGGGACTGCCTCTACTGCAACAATGACCCTGCTCTCGCTAAGTCCCCAAAGGATGTCAAATTTCAATCATTTATGAGCAGTCTTGGACTTCCCTATACTTGAATTTTCTCCATCATTTGACCCTTGAATCACCCCTAGTCCCACCTGTTGCTGCAGAATTTCTCAACTGTTTTCATTATATGCTTTCTTCTTGTTCTCCTTAATTCACTTTTTTCTTGGCTTTCTAAAAATGTTCTGGTTTCTTTCTGACTTTAGGTGTTTAGGTCCTATGTTCCCTAGAATTAAGTCCTCATTAAGTTTTCCTTCTCTTTATTCTTTCCACAAGTGATCTCATTCATTCCCCAGTTTCAGAGATCGCCTATATGTTGATGACTCATTAGCGCCTGTCTAAACCTTTCTCCTTGACTCCAGACCATATTTAAACTGCCTAATAGTCTTCACTTGGTTGACTCACAGATACCTGAAACATAACATGTCCCAAATTGAACTCACCTTCCAGTTCCCCACCCCATTTCTCAAGGCTCTCCTTTCTTTCCATCATTCACCCAGTCACCCAGGCCAGGGATCTTTAAATCATCTCCTCTTGCTTTTCTCTCTTTTAGCCACACTTCATCAGTCACTGAATTCTGTTGTTTCTATTTCCTAGGTACTGGTTGATTTCATCCCTCTTAGCATTGGAGAAGGAAATGGCAACCCACTCCAGTGTTCTTGCCTGGAGAATCCTAGGGATGGGGAGCCTGGTGGGCTGCATCTATGGGGTTGCACAGAATCAGACACGACTGAAGCAACTTAGCAACAGCAGCAGCAGCAGCAGCAGCATTCCTACACCTGTGACCATCTGAGCTTTATTTCTCGTTANCCTCAGATATGCAGATGACACCACCCTTATGGCAGAAAGTGAAGAGGAACTAAAAAGCCTCTTGATGAAAGTGAAAGAGGAGAGTGAAAAAGTTGGCTTAAAGCTCAACATTCAGAAAACGAAGATCATGGCATCTGGGCCCATCACTTCATGGGAAATAGATGGGGAAACAGTGGAAACAGTGTCAGACTTTGTTTTTGGGGGCTCCAAGATCACTGCAGATGGTGATTGTAGCCATGAAATTAGAAGACACTTACTCCTTGGAAGGAAAGTTATGACCAACCTAGTTAGCATGTTGAAAAGCAGAGACATTACTTTGTCAACAAAGGTCCATCTAGTCAAGGCTATGGTTTTTCCAGTAGTCATGTATGAATGTGAAAGTTGGACTGTGAAGAAAGCTGAGTGCTGAAGAATCAATGCTTTTGAACTGTGGTGTTGGAGAAGACTCTTGAGAGTCCCTGGACTGCAAGGAGATCCAACCAGTCCATCCTAAAGGAGATCAGCCCTGGGATTTCTTTGGAAGGAATGATGCTAAAGCTGAAACTCTAGTACTTTGGCCACCTCATGTGAAGAGTTGACCCATTGGAAAAGACTCTGATGCTGGGAGGGATTGGGGGCAGGAGGAGAAGGGAACAAGAGGGGATGAGATGGCTGGATGGCATCACTGACTCGATGGACATGAGTTTGAGTGAACTCCGGGAGTTGATGTGGAGAATTCTGGCAATGGCAACCGACTTCAGTATTCTTGCCTGGAAAATCCCATGGACCAAGGAGCCTGGCAGGCTTCAGTCCATGGGGTCGCTAAGAGTCGAACATGACTGAGCGACTTCACTTTCACTTTTCACTTTAATGCATCAGAGGAGGAACTGGCAACCCACTCCAGTGTTCTTGCCTGGAGAATCCTAGGGACAGAGGAGCCTGGTCGGCTGCCATCTATGGGGTTGCACAGAGTCAGACACGACTGAAGCGACTTAGCAGCAGTAGCAGCAGCAGCCAGGAGTTGGTGATGGACAGGAAGGCCTGGCGTGATACAATTCATGGGGTCGCAAAGACTCGGACACGACTGAGCGACTGAACTGAACTGAACTGTGTCCCAGGCACTCTATTCCAAGGACACCAAGGTAAGGAAAATGTCTTTACAGAGCTTATGGATTTGTAGGAGGCAGACATAGTCAATGTAAAATTACAAAAGTGAAAAGTGCTGTAGAGAGTACATGCTGCTCTGAGGCTGTAAGAGAGACTTGCTGTAGATAGTGAGGTCAAGGGTAGTCTTACCAGGATACACAGCAGTAACCTGAGAGCTAGGAGAAAAACCAGATGAACGCGAAAATGGGGCACTAGGAAATGCTTTCAGGAGGAAGGGGCTAAGATTGTGGAATGTGGTTAAGATCCAGAAAGAGGAGAGGTGAAAAGCAGCCACTAGTTTAGTGACTCAGATGTCATCAGTGTCAGGAGCAAGAGCTATTTCCGTGGAGTGGTCAGGTCAGAGGTCAGCCTGGGCAGAGTTAGGGGAATATGAGGAAATGAAGCTGGTACAGAGACCGGTCTTTAGAGAGATTCGTGAAGAGAGGAAGAAGATAAGGCAGCAATTGAAGGAAGGAGCCATCCTTGTTCACTTATGATAAATCAATGAATGAATGATTTGTGATGCACTGGACGTGGTGTGTGAGCATGCTCAGTTGCTAAGTCTGACTCTTTTGTGACCCCATGGATTGTAGCCTACCAGGCTCCTTTGACCATGATTTCCCAGGCAAGAATACGGGAGTGGGTTGCCATTTCCTTCTCCAGGGTATCTTCCTGACCCAGGGATCAAACTCACGTCTCCTGCCTTGGCAGGTGGATTCTTTTCCACTGAGCCATCTGGGAAGTTCATTGGGTATGGACGATAGAGCAAAAGAAAATCCAAGAATGATCCTGGTTTCCAGCTTATGGAACTAATTGAATAGTGGTCTGTTTTTCAAGATTAGAAGCAAGACCTAAGTTAGGTAGAACATACCTGTAGCTTCAGTCGAGGAAGCTTTTATCTAGAAAATATTAATTTCCCTTTTAGAGAAGTTGGTCTTTTTCTCTCCAAACCTCAAAACCTGCTTACTGCTTCTGTTGGTAACAAACATGGAGAATTTCAAAGTCTTAGTAAATGCTTTTTTAATCTTATCCTTTCTTAGTTTTACCATCTAACCAGGATAATGTCATATCTTCATATAATGGAAGATTCTCAAATTTTGCCCTATTAAAGAAATATTTATATCTTTCATTGAAACTATTTTGGTCCCCTCAATTGAGCATTTTCTTGTTTTAATAAACAGAATTAACTTGAGTCATTTTTTTCTAGGCAGAGTGAGAAATTACAAGCAAGTGGTTTCCAGTATTTGCTTAAATATATTTTTATCCTCCCTAATCTCCTATAGGAATCCTAATTATGAGAACACGGTTGCCCTAAAATTTTAACATTTTCAGCAATGTATGCCTGTCCATGAAAACAACATTTTCTTTTTGAATAAAGGAGATATAGTCTTTGATTACTTTCATTTACTATTAACGAAACCAGGAAAAAATACTTTCTTTCATTTGTAGGAACCAATTTCCTGAGTTTATTTAACATAAAGATAATTAAAGTTATTCAAGTAAAATAGGAAGAAATGAAGATTTTGAGGGGGACTGAGTGCTTTGAATTAAAAGAATAGTGGATTCATTTTTAGGGCCATGAGATTTAAAATTACAGATCGTGGAATAGGTGCTGAACATGGAGTCAAAATGATTTCACAAAGGTGTTGGAAATAGTCGCCTTTATTTTTCTTTTTTATTTCAAAGGTTAGTGTACAAAGTCAGAAAAGAAGCTTGACATCATGGCCATTTTAAAAAACATTATACACTCTAAGGAAATAACTCCATATTGTGCAATTATTTTCATTAAAATTTACTTGTGAATTTAATGCGTTTCACAATTTGATAAAAGTAAAGCTGCTAAGTCACCCCAAATTTTTTAAGCCATATGAAAGTTAACGAAGTTTTCACCTTGGGTCTTTTACTTTGACCTTGAAATATAAAGTAAGTTCTGAAAAATTTCAGAAGATGAGGTCTTCCCTGGTGGTCCAGTGGTTAAGAATCCACCTGCCGGTGTAGGGGACATGGATTTGATTCCTGCTCTAGGAAGATCCCATATGCCTCAAGGCAACTAAGCCTACACAGGACAACTGTGGGGCCCTGCATTGCAGCTGCTGAAACTCAAATGCCTAGGCCCATGCTCTGCAACAAGCAGCTGCAATGAGAAGCCTGCACCATGCAACAAGGAGTTGCCCCCACCCACTGCAACTCAAGAAAGCCCGTGAGAGGTAGCAAAGATCCAGCACAGCCAAAAATAAAATAAACAAATAAATAAATCTTAAAAAAAAAAATCAGATGACATTTTTCATTGCTCTATTGGCAGAAATTTTATTTCCTTTCAATGTTTATTATATTTATTTTTAAATTTTTTTAATTTAAAAGATTTTAATTTTTGACCATACTGTGCAGCTGGCAGGATCTTAGTTCTCTGAGCAGGGATTGAACCTGGGTCCCAGCAGTGAAAGCGCTCAGTCTTAACCACTGGACTGCCAGGGAATTTCCTCAGTTTTTTAAAGTTATAGTCAATAAACTAAGTATTACATGTGCATGATAAGCAATTAAACAATGCCAGAAAAGTCTTTAAAATTTTTTCTATTTCCCAGTTCTTCCCCCAAAGTGTACCCTTCTGTTTTTACATGCTTCCTTATAGAACCGCTCTCTAACTGGTAAAGCACGTACACGTGTTCTTCCCTGTCTTGTGAAAATGTTCGTGTAGTTTTCACACTGTTCGGTATCTTCATGCTGTTAGTTAATATCTTCAAGAAATTTCCATATCAACTGTTATAAAGCTGCCCTCATTTTTTCTTTTTTTTGGGGTCTGCACTTCATGACATGTGGGATCTTAGTTCCCTGACTAGGGATTAAACCCATGCCCCCTGCATTGGGTGTCTTAACCACTGAACCACCAGTGAGGTCCCTCCATTTTTTTAAAAAAGCAATACCTTAGAATTCCACTGAAGTGTTGGAACCTTGATTTAATTAATCTCCCCTCAGAGGAGAAGACAGCATCCAGGTCAAGTGTTCAAACTCTGAAGCTGTACAGCCTGGGCTTGAATCCCGATTCTACCACTTCCTCACTGGGCTAAGTTGGACAAATGACCTAATTTCTGTGCCTCAGTCTTCTCATCTGAAAAAGGGAATAATGACATTAGACCCTTAATAGGTTTCTTGTTGAACATTAAGTGAGTTAATATCTGTAAAACACAGAACAGTGCCTGACACATATTAAAAGCTATACAAATGTTTCTCACCTAGATAGATGGCTAGACTGTTTCTAGTCTTTGGCTGCTACAGACACTGCTGAAGTGAATATTCTAGTACTTACACAGGTATCTATGCACAAGATCCTAGAGCTTGAATTACTACAGGATAAGTGTATATATATACCACACATATGTATATATATATACACACTTGTACATATATGGTACATTATATATAATTATAGTACATAATAATAATACATCATATGTGTATGTGTATATATGTATACATTTCTTATCTTTTAGTAATTGTGACTAATATATATTGTATATAACATATAAAATGATGTCCCTTCCCACCCTCCTCATCTAAAATAGCATACCCTTGGGAATTCCCTGGCAATTGTTGTTGCTTAGTCACTCAGTCGTGTCTTACTCTTTGCGACCCCATGGACTCTAGCCCACCAGGCTCCTCTGTCTGTGAGATTTTCCAGGCAAGAATACTGGAGTGGGTTGCCATTGCCTACTCCAGGGGATCTTCCAGACTTAGGGATTCAACCCAGGTTTCATGTGTCTCTTGCATTGCAGGTGGATTCTTTACCTTTAGGACTAGGTGTTTTTACTGCTGAGGCTATCTTCAATTCCTGGTTGGGGAATTAAGATCCTGCAAGCTGTTTGGCTCAGCCAAAAAAAGTAAATAAAATAGCGTACCTGATGCACACTATACTGCCTTCCTCTGCTGTATATTTCTTTTTTGGTACTTATCACCATATGATGTATACTTTTATTTGGAACATTATATTTTTAATTCCATAAATCAGCCCAGATTTCTTCTCTTTATATTTGGAAAGAAGAATAGCAACCAGAAACCAGAGAAACTTCCTGCATTCTAGGGTTTTTCATTGCTTTAAAGAGGGCTTTAGAAAGAACAAGGCATCTGGAAGCCTCATGTTTTGTAACACTCACCTGTGCCCTTTCCTGTTTGTGCAGGAAGTCACTGTTCCTGCCTTTGGAGGCTGCAGGGTCCCTGTAGAGAAAGAGAGGTGTGTGAGGTTCTGTGATGTGTAATGACATTGGGCAGCTGAATAAATTCTGGAAGAAACGGGAGAAAAGAGGCAACTAATCCTGCTTAGAAGTTTTAGGAAGAAAGATATGGTGATGTTGTTGAGCAGATCAGCCCTTACCCTTGCCCCTTTGGTGCACACCGCCTGATATCCAGCTGCCAGCCCCCTCCTTTCCTTGCCTGAGGACTTTGCTTGGCCCCCAGGTCTTTATTTGCCCCAGCATGACAGGCATGGAGGAAACCTCCCCCTCCCCAACCCCTCCATCGGTGATTGAGAGGAGGAGGTGTAATAACTACCCAGCACACTTGCCCCTGGATAGGGTGGCTCCGAGGTCCTCGCATGCTGCCGCAGGGTTCAGTCTTAGTTACTCACACTGGAACCCTGCTTGAAAACAAACCCTTCACTTGCTGCCTCTCTTTCCCATCTGGCTTTCCTGCTCCCCACTGGTGTCTCCTGGGATCACCTCCCACATAAACTGTCTGCACTTGAAACCTTGGCTCAGTGCCTGCTTCTGGGAGAATCCAAAGCAACACAAGACATATTTAAGTTGTGTTTCAGGGGGAAAAAACTGTGTGTGTAAAATCTTATAAATTTATATTCTGGGTGTGCAAGAGTTCTGTGCATTGGCCACAGCCACGGAGTGGTGCTGGTCAGTGTGCAGGACGCTGATCTTAGATTCCCTGCCTTAGGATAGAAGAGAACTCTCATTTCTGTTTATCAAACTAATTTCCTTCTGCAGATATCAAAAATTAAGTCTCTCAGTTGTGTCTGACTCTTTGTGACCCCATGGACTGTAGCCCACCAGGCTCCTCCATCCGTGGGATTTTTCAGGCAAGAGTACTGGAGTGGGTTGCCATTTCCTACACCAGGGAATCTTCCTGACCCAGGGATCAAACTCTGGTCTCCTGCATAAAAATTGCTTATGCCAGCCAAATCTCTGTTTAACAGAAATTAATTTGATGATTGATTAAATTACATTTCTATCAACTTAGAATCAGAATAATATAGCTATCTGAAAAAAATGGGTTATAAAATACTTAGTGGGAAAGTATGATGGCACTCCCCACCAACTTGTCATGTCATTGGCAATTTCAAAAGGGAAATCTTTCATCCTAAAGCTCAAAATGGCTGGTGGATTCTGAGGATCAAGCAACTAACTTCAAGCTGATTTTTGAGACCTAATCTTTGAATGTGTGGATGGAAATACTTGCTGAACTACATGTGAAATTGCTCTTGAAAAGCTAATTGATAAGTTCTTGTCTAACAGGAATGAGAGGAAATGACAGAGCAGAAAAGCAGAGCTACACACCTAGTTTGAAAAGTGATGTTTTAATCCAAGAGAGATAACAGGAATAAAACGTGTAAGAACTTGCTTTCTAAATTGTGCCTGGGACTTCCCTGGCGGTCCAGTGGTTGGAGATCTGCCTGCCGGTGGGGACGCAGGGGACGCAGGTTGGATCCCTGGTCTGGGAACATTCCGCATGCCTTGGACAACTGCTTGTGCCACTGCTACTGAGCCCAGGTGCCTTAGAGCCCATGCTTCATGACAAGAGAAGCCACGAGAATGCGAAGCCTGCCCTCTGCAACTAGAGAGTAGCCCCTGCTCACCCAAACTAGAGAAAGCCCCCAGGCAGCAACACAGACCGAACGCAGCCAAAAATAAATGAATAAATAGTTGTGCCTCCATTTCTGTATCTGTTAACAGGGATCCCCTTGATGATTACTTGCATAGGTCTGGGGATTTAGAAAAATAAAGTCGCTATTAAAAGACCTGCTTTGGGGGCTTTGCTGGTGGCTCAGTGGTAAAGAATCTGCCTGCCAATACAGGGGACACGGGTGTGATCCCTGATCCGGGAAGATCCCACATGCCTCGGGGACACTGGGCCCCTGCACCTGAAGAGCTGAGCCTGTGCCCTAGAGCTGGTGATCTGCAAAGAGAAGCCACTGCGATGAGAAGCCTGTGCACTGCAACTAGAGAGAAACCTGAGCAGCAACGAAGACCCAGCACAACCGAAAATAAATGAATTAATTAATTAAGAAAAAATAAAAGACCTGCTTTTAAGAGGTAGAGTGGCATCAGTTCAGTTCAGTCGCTCAGTCGTGTCTGACTCTTTGCGACCCCATGAATCAAAGCACGCCAGGCCTCCCTGTCCATCATCAACTCCCAGAGTTCACTCAGACTCACGCCCATCGAGTCGGTGATGCCATCCAGCCATCTCATCCTCTGGCGTTCCCTTCTTCTCCTGCCTCCAATCCCTCCCAGCATCAGAGTCTTTTCCAATGAGTCAACTCTTCGCATAAGGTGCCCAAAGTACTGGAGTTTCAGCTTTAGCATCATTCCTTCCAAAGAAATCCCAGGGCTGATCTCCTTCAGAATAGACTGGTTGGATCACCTTGCAGTCCAAGGGACTCTCAAGANCTCAGCCTTCTTCACAGTCCAACTCTCACATCCATACATGACCCCAGGAAAAACCATAGCCTTGACTAGATGGACCTTAGTCGGCAAAGTAATGTCTCTACTTTTGAATATGCTGTCTAGGTTGCTCATAACTTTTTTTCCAAGGAGTAAGCGTCTTTTAATTTCATGGCTGCAGTCGCCATCTGCAGTGATTTGGTAGCCCCCGAAAATAAAGTCTGACACTGTTTCCACTGTTTCCCCATCTATTTCCCATGAAATGATGGGACCGGATGCCATGATCTTCGTTTTCTTAATGTTGAGTTTAAGCCAAGTTTTTCACTCTCCTCTTTCACTTTCATCAAGAGGCTTTTTAATTCCTCTTCACTTTCTGCCATAAGAGTGGTGTCATCTGCATATCTGAGGTGATTGAGATTTCTCCCGGCAATCTTGATTCCAGCTTGTGTTTCTTCCAGTCCAGCATTTCTCATGATGTACTCTGCATAGAAGTTAAATAAGCAGGGTGGCAGTATACAGCCTTGACGTACTCCTTTACCTATTTGGAACCAGTCTGTTGTTCCATGTCCAGTTCTAACTCTTGCTTCCTGGCCTGCATACAGATTCCTCAAGAGGCAGATCAGGGGTCTGGTATTCCCATGTCTTTTAGAATTTCCCACAGTTTATTGTGATCCACACAGTCAAAGGCTTTGGGATAGTCAATAAAGCAGAAGTAGATGTTTTCTTGGAACTTTCTTGCTTTTTCCATGATCCAGCAGATCTTGGCAATTTGATCTCTGGTTCCTCTGCCTTTTCTAAAACCAGCTTGAACATCAGGGAGTTCATGGTTCACGTATTGCTGAAGTCTGGCTTGGAGAATTTTGAGCATTACTTTACTAGCATGTGAGATGAGTGCAATTGTGCGGTAGTTTGAGCATTCTTTGGCATTGCCTTTCTTTGGAATTGGAATGAAAATGCACCTCTTCCAGTCCTGTGGCCACTGCTGAGTTTTCCAGATTTGCTGGGATATTGCATGCAGCACTTTCACAGCATCATCTTTCAGGATTTGAAAACAGCTCAACTGGAATTCCATCACCTCCACTAGCTTTGTTTGTAGTGATGCTTTCTAAGGCCCACTTGACTTCACATTCCAGGATGTCTGGCTCTAGATGAGTGATCACAGCGTCGTGATTATCCAGGTCGTGAAGATCTTTTTTGTACAGTTCTTCTGTGTATTCTTGCCACCTCTTCTTAATATCTTCTGCTTCTGTTAGGTCCAGACCATTTCTGTCCTTTATCGAGCCCATCTTTGCATGAAATGTTCCCTTGGTATCTCTAATTTTCTTGAAGAGATCTCTAGTCTTTCCCATTCTGTTGTTTTCCTCTATTTCTTTGCACTGATCGCTGAAGAAGGCTTTCTTATCTCTCCTTGCTATTCTTTTTAACTCTGCATTCAGATGCTTATCTTTCCTTTTCTCCTTTGCTTTTCACTTCTCTTCTTTTCACAGCTATTTGTAAGGCCTCCCCAGACAGCCATTCTCCTTTTTTGCATTTCTTTTCTATGGGAATGGTCTTGATCCCTGTCTCTTGTACAATGTCAGGAACCTCCATCCATAGTTCATCGGGCACTCTATCTATCAGATCTAGTCCCTTAAATCTATTTCTCACTTCCACTGGATAATCATAAGGAATTTGATTTAGGTCATACCTGAATGGTCTAGTGCTTTTCCCTACTTTCTTCAATTTAAGTCTGAATTTGGCAATAAGGAGTTCATGATTAGAGCCACAGTCAGCTCCCGGTCTTGTTTTTGCTGACTGTATAGAGCTTCTCCATCTTTGGCTGCAAAGAATATAATCAGTCTGATTTCGGTGTTGACCATCTGGTGATGTCCATGTGTAGAGTCTTCTCTTGTGTTGTTGGAAGAGGGTGTTTGCTATGACCAGTGCATTTTCTTGGCAAAACTCTATTAGTCTTTGCCCTGCTTCATTCTGTACTCCAAGACCAAATTTGACTGTTACTCCAGGTATTTCTTGACTTCCTACTTTTGCATTCCAGTCCCCTATAATGAAAAGGACATCTTTTTTGGGTATTAGTTCTAAAAGATCTTGTAGGTCTTCATAGAACTATTCAACTTCAGCTTCTTCAGTGTTACTGGTTGGGGCATAGACTTGGATTACTGTGATATTGAATGGTTTGCCTTGGAAACGAACAGAGATCACTCTGTTGTTTTGGGGATTGCGTCCAAGTACTGCATTTCAGACTCTTTTGTTGACCATGATGGCTACTCCATTTCTTCTAAGGGATTTCTGCCGGCAGTAGTAGATATAATGGTCTATAAAGATCTTCTTTACAGTATTGCTTATGATAGCAAAAGACTAAAATGGGTATGCGTCTAAGGGAACCTGTGTGTATGTTCAATTTTTACATTTTTTATTGTTTTTCTTCCTTACTAGATAGTAAGTCCTATCAAATCAAGGACTTGTTTTATATGTAATGTTCACTGCTGTATGTACCTTCAGTGTCCTTACCAGGAGATCAGTAGTTATTTTTATTTATGTGTGTGTGCGTGTGTGTGTATGTTCCTCTTCTTTTTTTGTGGTAAAATACACATAAATATATTTTTAAATACACATAAATATATGTGAATTTATAATTTTAACTCTTTTTAAGTGTACAGTTCACTGACATAAAGACATTCACATTGTTGTGGAACCATCACCACCATCCAACTCAGATTGTTTTCACTTTCCTCAACCAGGATGCTGTACCGTTACACATTAACTCCCTTCACTCCACAGCCCCTGACAAGCATGGTTCTACTTTCTGAGTCTATGAATTTGACATACTCTAGCAGCAGCAGCAGGTACCTCCATGTAAGTGGAATCATAATATTTGTTGTTTTATGACTGATTGATTTCACTTAACGTTATGTATTGAAGGTTTATCTATGTCTGAGCATGTATCATTTTTTTTTTTTAATCCACTTGTCTGTTCACAGACTCGGGTTGCTTCCACTTCTTGGCTGTTGTGAACCATGCTGGTATAAACGTGCGTGCATATATATATCTGCTCACGTCCCTGATTTCAGTGCTTTGTGAGTATATATCCAGAGGTGGGGCTGCTGTACAGGGCGGTAGTTCTATTGTTAGTTTTTGCATGAACCGCCATAATGTTTTCCACGATAGTTTACACCATTTTACACCCCCACCAAGAGTGAAAGGTTGCAATTTCTCCACATCCTTGATAACACTTGCTATTTTTGATGCTTTTATAATAGCCATCCTAATGGGAGTGAAGTAGTCACTAGTTATTTTTTAAATAAACAGTATTTCTAAAATTTGAGTAATTAGTGTTTATTGGATGGCATCTTGTCTAAGGATATTAATGTTACAAAAGAATAACTGTTAGTCACTCTGTGGTGTCTGACTCTTTGTGATCCCATGGACTGTAGCCCACCAGGCTCCTCTGTCCTTGGGATTCTCCAGGCAAGAATACTAGAGTGGTTGCCATTTCCTTCTCCAGTTACAAAAGAATACTTGTATCCTTTTGAGATGCACTCTTTCAGTCAACAATATGAGCGCTGGACTTTCCATTTTATGCATGATATCTAATAGACCCTAAGACAAAAATAATGCTAAACCCAAATTACTGCTTTAAGTATGATAAATATTGTCCATTGCCAGAGAGACCAGACTAAAAGATCTTTCAAGATCCTGTCATATACTGGTCTCATTTATGGCAGGTAGCTAAATATTTAAATACAATAAAAAATAACATTGCTCCTCAAAAAGTTGAAACATAGACTTACCATATGACCCCAGAATTCCATTCCAGGTAGGTACCCAAAAGAACTAAAAAGAATTATTCAGATAAAAACATGTAAACAAATGTCCTTAGCAGCACTGTTGGTGATAAGCAAAACTTGGAAACAAATCAAATGCCCACTGTGGATGAACAGAAAAGCTAAATGTAGAATATTCATACAATAAAATATTGTTCAGCCATAAAAAGGAATGATACATGCTACAATATGGATGTACCTTTAAAATCTTATCCTAAGCAAAAGAAGCCAAGCAGAAAGGCCACACTTTTATGATTCCATTTATAAGAAATATCCAAAGAAGATGAATCCATAGAGATGCAAAGCAGATTAATGATTTCTAGGCTCTGGGTGGGGTAGGAGAGTTATTACTCATTTTGGGGGTGATGAAGATGTTTCAAACTAGAGAGAAGTGATGGGCATAACGCTGTGAATGCCCCTTAGGCATTTATGCCCTTGAATTGTACACTTTTAAATGGTTAAAATGGTGAATGTTTTTCTACGTGAATTTTTACCTTAAAAAAAAAAAGTAAGATGCCTTCACTTAGCAGTGAGGGCAGTCAAAGTACTAACGGTAAGAAAAGGTATAAGGAACAAATTCTTCTTCCTCGTGTCCCCCCCAGTCTACTCCATAGAGGTAATGATGCCAGTGGTTGCTTATAAATCTTCCAGGAAATATTGGTGCTTAAACATACTTTTTCTTTCAGAAATTGGATCATGTTCTGTAAACTGCTCTGCACTGTGCCTTTTCTACTTAATGGTATAGTTTAGTGAGTTCTTTATGTCAGTGTGTTTAGTGCTGGCTCATTCATTTTAATGGTTGCACAGCAGTATTTTACTAACTGAGGGTACCTTAGTTTGACTAGCCCCCTCCTGATGGATGCTTGGGTTATTTATAATTCTTGGCTACTGTAGATAATAGAATTTTAATTATTCTTTTTTTTAAGGTTTTTTTTTTTAACGTGGGCCATTTTTAAAGTCTTTATTGAATTTGTTACAATATTGCTTCTGTTTTGCATTTTGTTTTTTTTGGCCATGAGGCATGTGGGATATTAGTTTCCCAACTAGGGATTGAACCTATATCCCCCTTCATTGAGGTCTTAACTATTGAACCACCAGGGAAGTCTCTAAACATTCTTATTTAAAGATCCCTGTACACAATGCAAACACAAATGCAGGATAAATCTCCAAAACTGGATTTGCTGGGTGTTATGAACTATCAGTTCAGTTCAGTCGCTCAGTTGTGTCTGATTCTTTGCGACCCCATGAATCGCAGCATGCCAGGCCTCCCTGTCCATTACCAACTCCCGGAGTTCACTCAGACTCATGCCTGTCAAGTCAGTGATGCCATCCAGCCATCTCATCCTCTGTCATCCCCTTCTCCTCCTTCCCCCGATCCCTCCCAGCATCAGAGTCTTTTCCAATGAATCAACTCTTCACATGATGTAGCCAAAGTACTGGAGTTTCAGCTTTAACATCATTCCTTCCAAAGAAATCCCAGGGCTGATCTCCTTCAGAATGGACTGGTTGGATCTCCTTGCAGTCCAAGGGATTCTCAAGAGTTTTCTCCAACACCACAGTTCAAAAGCATCAATTCTTAAGCGCTCAGCCTTCTTCAAAATCCAACTCTCACATCCATACATGACTACTGGAAAAACCATAGCCTTGACTAGACGGACCTTAGTCGGCAAAGTAATGTCTCTGCTTTTGAATATGCTATCTAGGTCGTTATAACTTTTCTTCCAAGGAGTAAGCGTCTTTTAATTTCATGGCTGCAGTCACCATCTGCAGTGATTTTGGAGCCCCCCAAAATAAAGTCTGACACTGTTTCCACTGTTTTCCGATCTATTTCCCATGAAGTGATGGACTATACTATGCCCCTAACTCCTTCCCCCTGCTAAATTCACATCTTAAAATTCTAACCCTCTTGTGTATTTGGAGATAGGATCTTTTGAGAGGTTAAAGATCCTAATTAAGGTTAAAAGAAGTCATAGGGGTGGGCCCCTAATCCAACAGAACTGGTGTCCTTTTAAGGAGAGGAAGGGACTCCAGAGATGTCTCTCTTCCTGTGTGTGCACATTTAGGACACAGGGGAAAAAATGTTACCTATGAGTTAAAGAGAGAGTTCTCACCAGAATCCAACCCCCTTGGCACCTTGATCTTGGACTTCCAGCCTCCAGAACTTTCAGCCACCTGGTTTGTGATATTCTGTTATGGAAGCCCAAGTAGACTGAAACACTGGGACAAAGAACATACTCACTTTTAATTTGATAGATGTAACCAAAATAATCCTCAGAAGTTCTGCCCCACTTCACCTTTCCAAAGGGCTTCCCAGTGGCTCAGTCGGTAAAGAATTTGCCTGTAATGCCGTAGATCTGAGTTCGATCCCTGGGTCAGGAAGATCTCTTGAAGAAGGAAATGGCAACCCATTCCAGTGTGCTTGCCTGGCAAATCCTATGGACAGAGGAGCCTGGTGGGGTCCATGTGGTCCTAAAGAACTGGACATAACTTAGCAGCTAAACCATCACCACCACACTCTTCCACACACACTGCATGCATGGGTAGTCACTTCAGTCGTGTCCAACTCTGCAACCCCATCCACCATAGCCTGCCAGGCTCCTCTGTCCATGGGATTTCCCAGGCAAGAATACTGGAGTGGTTTGCCATGCTCCCCTCCAGGGGATCTTCCAGACCCACTGCAGGTGGATTCTTTACTGCTGAGCCACAGGGGAAGCCCTCCACTCACAGAAACAAGGATTTTCTGTCCGGTATCCTCACCAGCACTTTGTATAACCATACTCTTTCATCTTTGTCAATCTGAGAGACACAAAAATTGTACCTAATTTTAATTTATGCATGAAATTGAGATTTTTTTTCCTCCCAAAAGTGTGTGTGATTTTTAGAGTGAATCCTTTATCTTTCCTCTCAATGCCTGGAAGCCCATTATGTGGTATTACATGAAAGCTCATCCAGCTCCCCAGGGACATTTCAAATAACTTTCTTATTCACTTTCCATTTCCTTTTGCTTCTTTAATAATTCATGCATTTAAGTGGCTATAAAAAATAAAGGTAAGAGAATATTAAGTGGGGGGTCTCTCATATTTGGTAGTAAGATATTTAATTCACTATGATTTGGAAAAATGAGCTATGGATCATATAATGTAATTGATGAACAGAGTTTCCATAGAGTCCAGTTTTGTCAATTGCCTGATTGCCTTATGAAATGTATTTGAACAGTTTTAGAACAGAAGTTGTAGTAACAACTGATAGAAGTAGGAATGAGGGAGATGTGCAGTTTTGTTCTTTGAGATATGTTGAGCTAGGTTAGGGCATGTGCCACCAGGACACTCTGCTCCAGGGGCTCCCAGGTGCTCCGTTTAAGTTATACATACCTTCTGCCTGTCCTCCAAGTGCTTGTGTTCCAGCCAAATGAAAAATGTTGGGCTGCAATGACATATGGGTTTCCCTCAGGGCTCAGACAGTAAAGAGTAAAGAATCTGCCTCCATGCAGGAGACCTGGGTTCAGTCCCTGGGTTGGGAAGATCCCTTGGAGATGGGAATGGCAATCCACTTAATTTTTCTTGCCTGGAGAATTCCATGGACAGAGGAGCCTGGTGAGCTACAGTCCTTGGGATCCCAAAGAGTTGGACACAACTGAGTAACTAACACATACACACACACAATGACATATATTGATGAGAAAACATGCCAACACACCCATGGACCACTGGACTATGAGCAATGCCCCGACTTATGCCTCTTTGTACATGGTGTTAAATGTTGGCAGAATGAGTAAATATATATATGTATGAATGAATGGCAAAGATACCAATTAGGTAAGTTAAATGCTTCTTGGGAAGGATGTTACTTTGGCCAAGAGGCTGCACACACCTTTTCACCTTCATAGGATTTATTTGTGAACTTGTAGCCATACTGGTGAATTTCTTGGCTTGAACTGATTGCACAATCAAACTGATCTATGAAAAATTGAAATGTTTACATACACATATACACACTCACATGAAGTGAACTATGATTTGAGAAGCTGGACAGTGATGATATAACTGTTTTTAGCCATTAATTCACAGATGTTGATTAATCATTGAATGCTCATTATGATTGTGTGTTTCAGATTTAGAACTTTGAACAAGGTCAATAATCTTATGTTGCTGTGGTCATAGTCCCTCACTAATTGCTGAGAGTGAATAATTATGTCAAAACATTTTCTAGAGCACTAGGAGAAAGGCTTTCAGCAACTCTTAAATTTGTTACATAAGCTAGTTTCAAAACAGATCGGGGCTACACACTTGAAACTATTTCACTAACCTGATGTCTGTAGTCTGTTTTTTAAATTTACTCAATTTATTTATTTTTGTCTGTGCTGGGTCTTTGTTGCTGCAGGGCTTTCCTCTAGTTGGGGTGAACAGACTCTACTCTTTGTTGTGTTGTGTGGGCTTCTCATTGCAGTGGCTTCTCTTATTGAGGAGCCTGGGCTCTAGGGTGCAAGGGCTTCTGTATTTGCTGCATATGGTCTCAATAGTTGTAGCTCCTGGGCTCTAGAGCACAGGCTCAGTAGTTGTGGCATAGAGGCTTAGTTGCTCTACAGCAAGTAGGATCTTCCCAGACCAGGGATCAAACCTGTGTCTCGTGCACTGGCAGGCAGATTCTTTACCACTGAGCCATCAGGCAAGCCCTATAGGGTTTTTTTTAATTTTCTTTTTTTCTTTTTGTAAATGGTAAACTTGGCCGTTTCTATTTGAGGCACACAGTGTATGGCCTCCTGGAGCTCAATCTGTACTCTCTAACTCAGTTTTCCTTGTTGTGTAATGGGTCCATTTGTCCTCAGCCTGCAAATTTTAGTTGCTTTTTTTTACCTCTTCCAAACCAGTATGGAAATTGACTTACTACCCCATTACTTTGGTCACACTTTTTAAAGCTTATCAGGCCATCCACCTGCCAAGCAGGAGATGTGGGTTCAACCCCTGCATCATGAAGGTCCCCTGGGAAGGAAATGGCAACCCACTCCAGTATTCTTGCCTGGGAAATCCCATGGATAGAAGAGACTGGTGGGCTACAGTCCATGGGGTCACAGAGTCGGACCCGACTGAGCGACTAAACTACAACAACAAAAACTCCAGGGCAACTTCATAAGTTAAATTATTCACACTTTTCTTGAATGAGATGCTTTTTAGACTGGATACATGATAACAATAAAGGAAAAACTTGGCACCTCTTGTCTTGAATTGTACTGTAGAAAAGGCCCTTGTGGCTTGGCTTACACATGTCTGGAAACAGAATTTGCCTTTCTGCTCCTTTGTGAGGCAGTCAAAGCATGATGTGCAAGTGCAAAATATATTTAGTTCTGTCTGTAGCAATTCTTTTGTTGAAGATGGTTTCCATGAAACATCCTGGAGGGAGATTGGGTGGGAATGAATAATAGGCCAGGGTGTTGCTTGGGTGGGTCAGGCAGAGCACTGCCTAAAGGAGTAAATGCTGAAGAAATGCTTTTACTTTAGAAATCATTAAAACTTGAAGTCACGGGAGCAATTTTGTTCAGTTGTGTATGTGCTTAAGTAATATATTTATAGCATAAACATATTTTTCAAATAGTTCAAAAGGATTTAAAATAAAAGTCTCCTCCCTTCATGGATTTCTAGTATTTTTGTTTTCCTCCCTACACTTTTGTCAGTTTCTCACAGACCCTTCTAGAGAAATTCTACACTTATGTGGTTAGCTACACACATCTTCACACGTGAGTGGTAGCATATTATAGCCATATTGTCCACTTTGTTTTCTTTCTGTTTTGCTTTTTCAAACAATATGGAAAACTCATATTGTTTATGAAAAACTAACTTTCATAACTCATTCAACAGACATTTATTGAGCACCTACCTAATGTTGTATCCTGTTCTAAGGACTCAGGAGAGAAAAATGAACAAAACAAATTATATTGGTTTTCTGTTGCTGAGTAACAAATTACTACAAATTTAGTAGCCAAGAACAACAGACATTTATTATCTCTCAGTTTCAGTGGACCGAGAGTCTGGGCACTACTTAACTGAGTGTTCTGCTTCACGATCTGGCCAGGCTGCAGTCAACATGTTGGCAGGGCCGCATTCTCATCCGAAGGCTCAGGTGGATTCTTCACCTGCTCCCAAGCACACTCCAGTTGTTGGTAGAATACATTTCCTTGTGGTGACTGGACTGAGTGCTTCAGGTTTTCAATTGGCTGTCAGCCGGAGGTCCTCAGGTCCCAGATGCCACCCTCTGACAATTCACAGATATCAGACTTGCTTCTTCAAGACCAGCAGGAGAGTGAGAGTGGATGCAGGAGAGTGAGAGTGGATCTGTGAGCACAGAGGCCCCCAACCCCTGGGACACAGACAGCTCCCAGTCTATAGCCTGTTAGGAACTGGGCTGTACAGCAGGGGTGAGCAAAGGGTGAGGGAGCAAGCGAAGCTTCCTCTGTATTACTCACATTCCCGCCCGAGCTCTGTCTCCTGTCAGATCAGTGGTGGCATTAGAGTCTCATAGGAGCACAAACCCTACTGCACTTCAATCATCCCCAAAACATCCCTGCCCTCCCACCCCTGACCCCTGGAAAAATTGTCTTCCATGAAACCAGTTCCTGGTAATAAAAAGGTGGGGGAACCACTGAGCTAGAAAGACAGTCTTATATTATGTAACATAATCATGGGAATGACAGCTCCTCACTTTGCCACATTCTGCTGGTTGGAAACAAGTCACAGGTCCCACCCACATGGAAGAGGAAGGAATGAAACAAAGATGTGAACAACCAGGAGAAAGTGCCGATCATGGGTGGGGGGGTGCATCTTGAATCCATCTGCCTCACAAACTGAGCCCCCACGGGAACTCTACTCATTGCTCTGTGGCAACCTAGATGAGAAGGAAATCAAAAAAGAGGGGACACGTGTACATATAGCCAATTCACTTTGTTGTACAGTAGAAACTAGTACAACTTTGCAAAGCAACTATAGTCCAATAAAAATTAATCTAAGGAAAGAAATAAAACTAGCAGACATTCTAATTAAAAAACACACACACACACACAAAAGCAAGCCCTTGCAGTCATGAAGCTGACACCGTAGGAGGGGAAGACAGACAACAAAGGAATAGACAGATAAATGTTGGGTGCTACAAATAAGTGCTGAATGCATGTGCGCATGCTAAGTCGCTCAGTCATGTCTGACTCTTTGCGACCCCATGGCTGTAGGCTGCCAGGCTCCTCTGTCCATGGGAATTCTTCATGGAGTGGGTTGCCATGCCCTCCTCTAAGCATCTTCTCGACCTGGGGATCGAACCTGCATCTCTTGCACCTCCTGCATTGGCAGGTGGGTTCTTTTCCACTAGGGCCACTTGGGACAATAAAGCTGGCTAAATGGAGCAGATGTGCCGGGGACAGTCAGGGCAGGCCTCTTGAGGGGCAGCAGTGTGGGAGCAGAGCCCTAAAGAACGTGAGAGAGCCACACAGAGAGCCGAGGGAAGTGGGCTCCAGCCTAAGACAGCAAGTGGATGGGCCCTACCTTGTGGGCTTGCTGGAGGCTCCCGCAGCCAGGACTCAGGTGATAGGACACGAGGCCAGAGAGGAGATGGGAAGAGATGAGCTAGGGCCTTGTGGGTGGAAGGATCTCGGAGCAAAATGCAGAACTGTTAGAAAACTGGGGGCAGAGGAGAAGCACTGTTTGGCTTACCTTTGCAAAAGATCACATGGTTCCTGGGGTGAGAACAGCCTGAAAGGAGGCATCTGTGGAACCAGGGAGACCAGTTTGTAGGCTGTTTTAATCATCTTGGCAGAAAACAATGGTGGTTTGGATCGAAGTAGCGCTGGTGTGTTTCCGGAAAGTAGGTGGCTCTAGTTTGAGGTGGAGCTTGTCGCCCTAAGGGTGGAATGGATGTGCTTGCAGTGGGAAGAAAAGAGAGTGGTTATGGGTGATGGCAAGGATTTGGGCCTGAGCCACTTGAAGAATGGCATCACCGTTTACTGAGATGCAGAAGACAGTGGGAGGAAGAGGTTTTGGAAGAAAAAAAAAATCTAGAACTGATTTCATTATACACTTGAAGGAGAAGAATATAGTCAACTTCGTACTTTTAAAGTTTGCTCTGGTTGCTGTGACACGTTGGATTGTGAAGTTAAAGTGTGGATGCTTTGAGATGACACTTGGAAAGGTATTGTGGTGGCCTGGCAAGGATGGCTCAGGGTCAGCAGAATAGGATGGGAGGAGGGACTTCCCTGGTGGTCCAGTGGCTAAGACTCTGTGCTTCCAACGCAGGGGTCCCGGGTTCAATCCCTGATCAGGGGACTAGATCTCGCATGCCACACGTGAAGATCCCACATGCCTCAACTATGGCCCAGTGCAGCCAAAAGAATTAATGAATATATAAATAAATTAATGAAGAAAATAAAGAAGAGAGTGGAAGGAGAGGGAAGTGAGTGGTCTTGCAATGTATTCATTGTGCTTGCAATATGTCCTCCAATGTGTGGAAGTAAAATAGAGCAGATCAAGAGGTTATCTGAAGGTAGCAGGAACATTTTTGTGGCAGGTAAGACCATACTTGTCTGACAGGCATAAAGCAGAAGGTGAGTCTCAAAGTCAGAGCAAGAGCAATTGTAAAACTGGATTCTCCACAGGAGCTTTGGAAACTTTTTTCATGAAGAAGGGTCTTAGTCAGTCCAGGATGCTATAGCAGAATATTACAGAAAATCTTAAGGTGGGTTGTAAACAACAGGGATGTATCTCCTGCAGTTCTGGATCCTGGGAGCCTGGGGTTGGGGTTCCAGCATGGTCAGCTTCTGCTGAGGATCCTCTTCCAGGTTGCAGACTGCTAGTTTTTTGATGTATTCTCCTCCACTGGAGAGCAAGAGGAAGCTAGTTCTCTCATGATGCCTATAAGGGCATCGATTCCATTCGTGAGGACTCCATCCTTATGATGTCATCTAATCTTATATCCAACACCTTGGCCATCTGATGTAAAAAGCCAACTCATTAGAAAAGACCCTGATGCTGGGAAAGATTGAAGGCAGGAGGAGAAGGGGACGAGAGGACTAGATGGTTGGATGGCATCACTGACTCAATGGACATGGGTTTGAGCAAGCTCTAGGAGATGCTGAAGGACAGGGAGGCCTGGCATGCTGCAGTCCATGGGGTCACAAAGAATTGGACATGACTGAGCAACTGAACAACAACAATCTTATACCCACCTCATCCCCCAACTCCTATACCATTACATCAAGTAGTTGGGTTTCAACACGTACATTTGGGGAGGACATGAACTTTCACCCCATAATATTCTGCTCCTGGGTCCCCCACATTCGTGTCCTTCTCACAAATGAAATACATTTGTTCCATCCCCCAAATCTCAAAAGTTATTAAACTCATTCAACATCAACCCTAAAGTCTGAAGTCCAAAGTCTTTTCTGAATAACATCCAAATCAGGTATGGGTGGAACTTGAGATATGATTCATCCTGAGGTTAATTCCTTTCCATCTGTGAAACCAAACAAATTATGTGCTTCTAACACGTAAAGATGTGACAAGCATAGGAACAGACATTCCCATTGGAAAAGGGAGAAATCAGGAAGAAGGCAGGATGAAGGGTTCCAAGCAAGTCCAGAGTCCAGCAAGGAAAACTTCATGAGCTCTCAAGGCTCCAGAATAACACTCTTCAGCTGCATGCTCTCCCCTTCAGGCCCACTGGGGCAGAAACCCCACATTTCTGACCCACTGGGGGGTGGTTCCACCTCCACTGCCTCCAGAGCCCTAGGAAGCCCTATCCCTAAAGCTCTGGGGGGCCCTTCCCCTCTGGCTGTGGGCAGAGGGTGTCTGACCTGTTGGAAGCAAGGCAATGGTTATTTTTCCGGAAACCAAGGAGGCAGCCCTGATATCTCTGAATTGCCTTTGGGGTCACTTGTCTTTAAAAAATACATTTTTAATTAATTTATGTATTTTGCTGTGCCGGGTCTTGGCTGCAGCACACAGGATCTTCCACTTTCATTTTAGGATGGAGGATCTTGAGTTGCAGCATGTGAACTCTTAGTTGTGACTTGTGGGATCTCGTTCCCTGATGAGGGGTTGAACCTGGGACCCCTGCATTGGGATCACGGAGTCTTAACCCCTGGACCACCAGGGAAGTCCCACTCTTCCTTTGCCTTAAAGAATAGCACACGATCTCACCAACTAGGCCTATGGTCTCATCCTGTAAACTTCATGAAGTCTGACAGCCTTCCTTCATTCCTTCCTTTCTTCTTCTTCAGTTCAAACTGGTAGTTTTCCTCCTGGGATGGCTGATTCCTCCTGTGGTTCACACCCCTACTCATTTCCCAGTGCCCCATATGGTCACTTGGCCATATCCTTAGTGTTCTCATTTGTGTTTTTTTTGCAATATGGATAGGCTGAGAATTTTCCACATCATTAAGTTCGACTTCCTTTTTGCTTAACAATCTGTCTTTAAGTCATTTCTCTCTGCTTGAATTTTACTATAAGCCACCGGGAGGAGCCAGGCCATACCTTCGACACGTTTTTTAGAAATCACTTCAGTTAAATATAAAATTTCATTGATTGCAAGTTCTATCTTCCACAAAACACTGGAACACAAATCACAGCTCAGCCAAGTTCTTTGCCACTTCTTACAAGGATTGCCTTTCCTCCGGTTTCCAGTAATATATGCTCTTCATTTCCATCTGAGACGTCACCAGAATGGTCATTACCACCCACATTTCTACCAACATTCTGCTTAAGAATCCCCAAAGAAGACTGAGAGTTTCTCTACAGCCTTCTTTTCTTTGATCTCTCTGCAGAACTACCTTTAAAAGGGGGAATTCCCAGACCTCCCTGGAGGTCCAGTGGTTAATAATCCACCTGCCAGTGCAGGGTACATAGGTTCCATCCCTGGTCTAGGAAGATTCAGAGCCTGTGCTCTGCAACAAGAGAAGCCACAGCTCAAGAATAGCCCAAATGGCTGCAACTAGAAAAAGCCTGTTTCAAAGAGCCAGTGCAGCCAAACATAAATACACAAACTAATAACTTAAAGAGATCAAATTGCCGACATCCATTGGATCATAGAAAATGCATGAGAATTTCAGAAAAACATCTATTTCTGCTTTATTGATTACGCCAAAGCCTTTGACTGTGTGGATCACAACAAACTGTAGAAAACTCTTAAAGAGATGGGAATATCAGACAACCTTACCTGCCTCCTGAGAAATCTGTATGCAGGTCAAGAAGCAACAGTTAGAACCAGACATGGAACAATGGACTAGTTCCAAATTGGGAAAGGAGTATGTCAAGGCTGTATATTGTCGCCTTGCTTATTTAACTTCCATGCGGAGTACATCATGCAAAATGCCAGACTGTGAAGCACAAGCTGGAATTAAGATTGCAGGGAGAAATATTAATGAGCTCAGATATGCAGATGACACCACCTTTATGGCAGAAAGCGAAGAGGAACTAAAGAGCCTCTTCATGGAAGTGAAAGAGGAGAATGAAAAAGCTGGCTTAAAACTCAGCATTCAAAAAACTAAGATCATGGCATCCAGTCCCATCACTTCATGACAAATAGATGGGGAAACAGTGGAAACAGTGGCAGACTTCTTGGGCTCCAAAAGCACTGCAGATGGTGACTGCATTCGTGAAACTAAAGATGCTTGCTTCTTGGAAGAAAAGCTATGACCAACCTAGACAGCATATTAAAAAGCAGAGACATTACTTTGCTGACAAAGGTCTGTCTAGTCAAAGCTATGGGTTTTTTTCAGTAGTCATGTACAAATGTAAGAGTTAGACCATAAAGAAAGCTGAGCACTGAAGAATTGATGCTTTTGAACTGTGGTGTTGGAGAAGACTCTTGAGAGTCCCTTGGACAGCAAGGATATCAAACCACTCAGTCCTAAAGGAAATCAGTCCTAATGAAAAAGCTGGCTTAAAACTCAGCATTCAAAAAACTAAGATCATGGCATCCAGTCCCATCACTTCATGACAAATAGATGGGGAAACAGTGGAAACAGTGGCAGACTTCTTGGGCTCCAAAAGCACTGCAGATGGTGACTGCATTCGTGAAACTAAAGATGCTTGCTTCTTGGAAGAAAAGCTATGACCAACCTAGACAGCATATTAAAAAGCAGAGACATTACTTTGCTGACAAAGGTCTGTCTAGTCAAAGCTATGGGTTTTTTTCAGTAGTCATGTACAAATGTAAGAGTTAGACCATAAAGAAAGCTGAGCACTGAAGAATTGATGCTTTTGAACTGTGGTGTTGGAGAAGACTCTTGAGAGTCCCTTGGACAGCAAGGATATCAAACCACTCAGTCCTAAAGGAAATCAGTCCTGAATATTCATTGGAAGGACTGATACTGAAGCTGAAGAACTGACTCACTGGAAAAGACCCTGCTGCTTGTAAAGGTTGAAAGCAGGTGGAGACGGGGACGGCAGAAGATGAGATGGTTGGATGATATCACCAACTCAATGTACATGAGTTTGAACAAGCTCCGGGAGTTGGTGATGGACACGGAAGCCTGGCGTGCTGCAGTCTATGGGGTCACAAAGAGTTGGACATGACTGAGCAACTAAACTGAACTGAATAATTTAAAAATTGAAAAATAATTTTTTTAAGGGAGGGAGTATTCCCTGGGGGTCCAGTAGGATCCCATGCTTTCATTGCCAAGGGCTCAGGTTCAATCTTTGGCCCGAGAACTAAGATCCCAAAAGTCGCATAGCAGGGGTGAAAAAACAGAGTTACCTTTAAAGGGCCATTCATGCCAGTGTAAGCTTTTCTAGCGATTGCCTCCAAATACCCTAGTCTCTACC
>SJXQ01012954.1:201617-229806 GCA_006408695.1 Aepyceros melampus | reverse complement strand
ATTCCCACCAACAGTGTAAGAGGGTTCCTTTTTCTCCACACCCTCTCCAGCATTTATTGCTTGTTGACTTTTGGATCACCATTTCTGTCCTTTTTTTGTGCTCATCATTATATGAAATGTTCCCTTGGTATCTCAAATATTTTTTAAGAGATCACCAGTCTGTCCCATTCTATTGTTTTCCTCTATTTTTTTTTTTTTTCTGCATTGTTTACTTAAGAAGGCTTTCTTCTCTCTCCCTGCTGTCCTCTGGAACTCTGTTTTCAGTTGAGTATATCTTTCCCTTTAACCTTTCACTTTTCTTCTTTTCTTAGCTATATGGAAGGTGCTCTCAGACAACCACTTTGCCTTCTAGCATTACTTTTTCTTAGGATGGCTTTGATCACTGCCTCCTGTACAATGTTACAAACCTCTATCCATAGTTCTTTAGGTGCTCTGACTAAAAATCCCTTGAATCTATTTATAATTTCCACTGTGTAATAATAAGGGATTTAATTTAGGTTTTATCTGAATGGTCTAGTGGTTTTGCTTTACAAAGCCCATGATCTGAGGCACAGTCAGCTCCAGGTCCTGTTGCTGCTGTTGTATAGTGTGTTTCAATCTTTGGCTGCAAAGAATATATCAATCTGATTTTGGTACTGACTATCTGGAGACGTTCATGTGTACAGTCATCCCTTGTGTTGTTGGAAGTGGGATTTTGCTAGGACCTGTACATGCTCTCGACAAAAACTGTTAGCCTTTGCCTTACTTCATTTTGTATTCCATGGTCAAGTATCTCTTGACTTCCTACTTTCGCATTCCAGGGCCCTATGATGAAAGGTCATCTTTATTGCTGTTAGTTCTAGAAGATCTTGTAGTTCTTCTTAGAGCTGTTCGACTTCAGTTTCTTCAGCACTGGTAATTGGGCCATAGACATGGCTTACTGTGATGCTGAATGGTTTCCGTTGGAAACAAAACAGATCATTCTTTTGTTTGTGAGATTACATCCACATAATGCTTTGTTGACTATTAGACTTACTCCATTTTTCCATGGGATTCTTATTCCAAAATAGTAGATATAATGGTCATCTGAATTAAATTTGCCCATTCTCATGCCTTTTATTTCAAAGATTCCTAAGAGTTCACTTTTGTTCACTCTTGCTATCTTCTGCTTGGTCACATTCAATTTATCTACATTCATGGAACTAACATTCTAAGAATTATGTGTTTATTTGTGGAAATATGAATAAATTATGAACATGAATGCATATGAAATATTCTATGCAATACTTTTTTTTTTACATCATCAGACTTTACTTTCCCCACCAGACACATCCATAACTGCATGTTGTTTCCACTTTGGCTCAGCCTCTTCATTTCTTCTAGAGCCTTTTCTCCATAGTAAGTTGGGCATTTATTATATTGGGGCTTATCTTCTGGTATCATATGTTTTTTACTTTTCATACTATTCATTTGGTTCTCAAGGCAAGAATGGAAAAGTGGTTTGGCATTCCCTTCTCCAGTGGACTACGATTTCTCAGAACTCTCCACCATATGCCTGGTATTGCTAAGTCATTTCAGTTGTGTCCGACTCTGTGCGACCCCATAGACAGCAGCCCACCAGGCTCCCCTGTCCCTGGGATTCTCCAAGGAAGAACAATGGAGTGGGGTGCCATTTCCTCCTCCAATGTATGAAAGTGAAAAGTGAAAGTAAAGTCGCTTAGTCGTGTCCGACTCTTGGCGACCCCATGGACTGCAGCCTACCAGGATCCTCTGTCTATGGGATTTTCTAGGCAAGATATTGGAGTGGGGTGCCATTGCCTTCTCCAGTGCCTGGTATTACGCTTGCCGTTTTTACATCTCTGAAGCCCTCACTTCTTTAGATTAAAAGAATTTCTCATTTTCCAGATTAAAAGAATAAGCCTCTAATAGTTCAAAACACTTATCCAAAGTCACAAAATTAACAAAGATAAACAAGCTAGGATTCATTCAGATCTTTCTGGCCCCAAATGCCAGACTTTTTCATCCTGCATATATTAAACACAGTTTGACTAAACGTCTCATGTGGACATTAGAGAAAATTAAAAGTCTAAAATATAATTATTCTGTTATGTTTTCCCCAAGTTTTCTTTTATAAAAACAATAGTCAATGCTCTAAAATACCAAAAGTATACTGTCTATATCTGCAAAAGCACATTTTTCTTATTTGCTAAAATTTACTCTTCTATATACCTGTCTCAGCTAGAATTCACTCTCTGTATACTAACAACTTTACTTTTTGGGCTCCAAAATCACTGCAGATGGTGACTGCAGCCATGAAATTAAAAGACACTTACTCCTTGGAAGAAAAGCTATGACCAACCTAGATAGCATATTCAAAAGCAGACACATTACTTTGCTGACTAAGGGCTGTTTAGTCAAGGCTATGGTTTTTCCCGTGGTCATGTATGGATGTGACAGTTGGACTGTGAAGAAGGCTGAGCACTGAAGAATTGATGCTTTTGAACTGTGGTGTTGGAGAAGACTCTTGAGAGTCCCTTGGACTGCAAGGAGATCCAACTAGTTCATTCTGAAGGAGATCAGCCCTGGGATTTCTTTGGAAGGAATGATGCTGAAGCTGAAGCTCCAGTATTTTGGCCACCTCATTTAAAGAGCTGACTCACTGGAAAAGACCCTGATGCTGGGAGGGATTGGGGACAGGAGGAGAAAGGGATGACACAGGATGAGATGGCTGGATGGCATCACTGACTTGATGGACGTGAGTCTGAGTGAACTCTGGGAATTGGTGATGAACAGGGAGGCCTGGTGTGCTGCGATTCATGTGGTCACAAAGATTTGGACATGACTGAGCGACTGAATTGAACTGAACTAACAACTATATTTCTTCTAGGACAAATTTTTTGAATTTTCAGTGAGTTATTTTCCAACTCATCATTAGAATTTTTAAAATGTACTACTTATTACTATTACTGTATTATTTACAATACCTGTAAGTGGGCCAACATTCCAAGCAATATTGTTGCACCAGCCAACAGCCTGAACCCAATGCACAGTGCCTGCATTTATCCAGACCAAATCTCCAGGTCTTTGATAAACCTATATACAGGAACATTTGCTTCATAAAGATCTTCAAGATTGGGCCACCAAGAACTCATCAAAAAATTCAAATTATTTCTGAAAGAAATGAATAATGTTACTGGAGAAAGGTTTTTTTTTAATGTCTCATCAAAGATGAGACTTCTAACAGATTAAAAAATGCTCTCACTTTATACACTTTAATAAAACTTAATAGTACTGTCAGAACTTCAGAACAGGGCTGTAGAATAGAAGCAGCAATTGAAGAAAAGTAACAACAGAAGAGAATGGGTACACTTATTTAATTATTTAGGTACCATATGTCTAAACTTACTTTTCAAAAGTAGAAATGTTAAAAGTTTCAAATTAGATTGAAAATAAATTAGTTATTTAGTTTAATGTAGATTTTACTTAGGTATAATTCACGTACAATAAAATCCACCTATTAATTAGCGTTGACAAACAGGTAAGAACCATTACAATCAGGTACTCTGTGGCTTGACGCTCTCAGGGGCAACTGTTCAACACTTGTCAAGCACAATATAAACATTAGTACTATTTCACCCAGTATTACCAATATAAAACTGGAGAAATTTCCATTAAAAACAAAAAGGATGCCAAAGATGGCACACAGATCAAACATCTTTTTCAAAAATTCAAAGCAACGATGATTTTAGGATAACATGTTATCTGCAACCATAAAATAAACTATTGAAATTATAAACATTAGAAGCAGTATCCTTCTGCAAAACAAAATTATGCAAGTTGAGAAGACACGTTATTTCTAAAGTTTAAGATAAATCATTCTAGCTTGTTATTTTTTTATTACTCTGCAGTTTAAACTTTGGGGATAGCACCTATATTTTCCAAGTACATTTGACCTAAGATATCAGAAATAGAAGAAAATTAAACCCTAAAAATAGTTGTGTGTTAGTTGCCGAGTCATGTCTGACTTTCTGCAACCCTATGGACCGTGTCCTGCCAAGTTCCTCTGTCCATGGAATTCTCCAGGCAAGAATACTGGAGTGGGTTGCCATTCCTTCTCCATTAAAAAAAAAAAAGGTAGTTCTTCCTAAAAATAAATACTGCAATGTATGTGTAAAAATTACCACATGATATAACTTAAAGAAATAAATTCTATTAAAAAAATTATAACAAAACTAAACCTCATACATGACAGAAAAACCTGATCATATATTACTAGTAATTGAGAGAATTTTGAAGTACTGTTTTTTCTAACCACTGACATACTTTTTAGTAAATAAACTATGAGTAGATATCCTCTAAAATGTTAAAGAATTTAGTATATGAAATATGTGTATCAATTTAAAAATCATACATGACACATATGAGAATTACATTCAATTCTTAATCATGTATATTATTATAACTGTATCATTACCAACCTGTAACAGCAGGTAATTGCCCTTTATAATAACTTTTCTCATAATTATTTTCAAAGAAAATTTAGTTTAGAAACCTACTTTTCACAGAAGTCATTCAGAACACCCCAGTAACCTTCAGGAACAACAAACCATTCACAATCACCTGGACCAATATTTATATTAACAGAACAGAAGTTGTTATTTTCTTGGTGACCTAAAATGTAAAAGGAAAAAAATCATGATGACACTATAAATGCAATGAACAGTGTGTACATGTAGCAGTGTGTTCCATCCTAAACTCAATGAAAGAAATGTGCCATTAAATTACTGCTCTGTTTTGAGGACTAGGTGAAAAATAAATGCTTACAGATTAATGAATGCCATATGAATAAGTAATAAATATTAGCTATTATCAGTGTTACTACTTTCTTATCTGTAAACTATTCCAACTCACAAAGAGTACCAAAAATTAACAAATGAGGACACAGACAACAAAGTTGTGGTTGCTGCAAGGAAGGGTACAGCGAAGGAACAGGAGTTTGGGATTTACATGGACACACTGCTGTATTTAACATGGAGAACCAACAAGGACCTGCTGTCCAGCACAGGGAACTCTGCTCAATACTCTGTAATAACCTTATGGTTCCCAGGGGGAAGGATGGGGGAAGGGATAGTAGGGAGTCTAGGATGGACATGGACACACTGATGTATACATGGAGAACCAACAAGGACCTGCTGGACAGCAAAGGAAGGGAACTCTGCTCAAAACTCTGTAATCATCTTATGGTCACCAAGGGGAAAGGTGGGGGAAGGGATAGTTAGGGAGTCTGGGATGGACATGGACACACTGCCATATTTAACATGGAGAACCAACAAGGACCTGCTGTCCAGCACAGGGAACTCTGCTCAATACCTTACAGTTTCCAGGGGGGAAGGATGGGGGAAGGGATAGTTAGGGAGTTTGAGATGGACATGTACACAGTGCTGGATAATTAACAAGGGACTGCTGTAAAGCAAAGGAAGGGAACTCGGCTCAATACTCTCTAATAACCTAATGGTTACCATGGGGGAAATGGAGGAGAGGGAATAGTCAGGGAGTTTGGGATGGACAGGTACACAATACAAGTATACACCGCAGTATTTAACCTGGATAATCAATAAGGACCTACTGTACAGCATAAGTGTGGCAGCCAGGAAAGGAGGGGATTTGGGGGAAAAATGGATACATGTGTATATATCGGGGAGTACTTTGGTATCCACCTTAAACACTGTTAATCAGCTATATACTTCAGTACACCATAAAAAGTTAAAAGAAAGAAATGAATGAATATGATTTTCAAAATGTAACTGGTGAGTTAGCAACCTGTAAGCCCTATAAATCTTCCAATTTGATATTGATACATACTGTAAATGCTTATACATTTTCCACCACAGGTAGACATGGTAATCTCTTACAATACAGCGTCAGAATATGGCCTCTAAATTTAGGTAAAGTATGTTATAGAAAGTATCATTTATTTTATGTAAGAACAGACAAAATGTTTACCAACTAAAATAACACTTAGAACGATTTTTCTGTGAATTCTAGGAGCTGACTAAAATATGACAGATTTTCTCTAAGGATCTCCTTTTGAGTTCCATAGGAAACTGTTGGTATAATGACAAACAAATGAAACATCCCAAGACTTCTAGGCATAATGAAAAAGAGTAAATTTGGCTTCCACATGTAGATTTTAAATTTAAAAAAAAAATTTTTTTTTTCATTTTCTGTGATTCATTTTACTTTCACATATTTATTTTTATAAAATATTATAAATCAAATGAAATAATTTTCAAATACAAATAAATCTTATTGAATCTAGTCTAATATCATATACATTAAAAATCTTGAAAAGTAATGTTCTTGAGCAGTATTAAGACGTTGTTAATGACTAAAAAGGCCAATACATTAAATACTTTTTCAACTATTAAAATTATATATATTTCTTTCCAGTTGACCCAAATACTGACAAAACAGTACTATCTATCTAAATTTCCAATAATCCTGGTAATAAACATTCTGACAACTTGGTTTTATTCCTGGTTATATATCAATATCCCTGAGGAGCTTTTAAATAATGATATTCTCAAAATGATACATTATTTCTTCCGAAAGCTTTTCAGCAGATTCCAATTACCAAAGTTGCCAACCCAAACTCATGAAATAAGCAACAAACATTCTTCTTTTGAAAATTAGTTGGTCATTCAACAGTGAGAATGTACTGAAAAAGACATCAGAAAAACAAATAAAAAGACCTGTAGACTGTACACATCATCATATAGCTGAATTGGTTTTTTTTTTGCTACCATCTGACTTAGCTGTCCAGAGACTGGAACTTAAAATTATTAAGTACTTCAACTGCCACCTATGACATAAGCTATGTTAATGCAAAGAGAATGATTTTATATTTGTATTGAATGAAAATTTATGATTTAAACCTGGGGACAGTATAATATGGTCCACTGATCAAATACCCATTCTTGTAATTAAAATTCTTGGGACTCAGATATGGCACCAATCTATGCTGTATCCATATGTTTTCATGCTACAATGTAAGAATTAAGCAGTTAAAACAGAGATCTTATGAACTTATAACTTCATATTGCTACCTGACAAACTACAACTTTCATTAACATAGTCAAAACTAAATAGCATTTTAACTGTAAAGTGTATCATACTTACCCCCCCCTTTTTTTTTAATTGCAAGTGCACATCCATAATGTTAAGAGGAAATAACAAATGTCAAATGTAACAGTCTTAATGGGAGTGTATGCAGGACTTACTCTACTTGATAGGAAAGGCACTTTATTTACTATGTTACAATGTTCTTTCTGTCCTAAAGTATCAGTTCTTTGAAACTACCAAACCAGATTCTCATCACATTATGCCTCATATAAAACAGTGAACAAAATTAGAAAACTTAAAATATATTATATGATAATAGCAGAAATTTCCCCCCCAAAGTCAACAAAACTGAGGTTGAACCAAGGTTTGTTTATGGACAGGAAAGTAAAGCTGTTTATAGATAACAAATTAATTAAATCATGTTTGGTGTATTGTAAAAAATATTTCTAGAGAAAGTAAAATGTTTCCACATGATTAGCTTTTTGTTGAAAACAGTTACTAAATGAAGGTACTGTAAGAAGTATCAGTAATCAGCTTTAAAAAGTATTTAATTGTGGAGGCAACATCAATAATCAGTTAAAAAACAAAATATTTTAAAGCATTTCTTCCTGCCCCATAACAAGTCAACAAATACTATTAGGACTACCTAACTGGTATTGTTTACTTGAGAAGTCAATGCCCAATATGAAGTGACTGAACGATCTGCCTCTACAAGTGGTCTTCACAGGATTAACTGTTAGGTGAGAATATTTTCAAAGTTCCAAATATATTAAATTAAGTTCTCTTAATTGGAATCTGCTAATATATATTACAACTAATGATAGGGAAAATATATCTGGGAGAAAAGCATAGTAGGACAAATTGACAAAGTCTGTGAAAATGTTAAAGTACATAATGACTGAGGTTTTTCTTTGTATTATTCACTGACAAATACCTTATGAAAATTTTTTGTCTCCTACTCTGAAAGACTTAATGAATATAAAATCTGTGAATTTATGACAGAAATAGAAGCTGACAATCCTGATATTCCCTATGGCTTTGCAGTACTGATACTCTAATTTATAGAGACTAACAATTTTGAATGAGGCCAAACAACAGCCACTGTTATGATATCAAGGTATTTATCCACTCATACGGTATTAAAAATTAAATCAAATGCTACCTGTACATTTCTTTAAACATTTGCAGCATATATTTAATAAGTTCAAACTATAATTGTAGTACCATTTTCAAACAATAAAGCAAGTGCAGAGAACATTTTTATACTGTAAAAGCCTTCTAGTATCTGATCTTCAACTGAAAAAACTGCATTTGAAATGCAACTAAGTGCAGAGAAAATGTAAAAGTAAAAAACAAAAAAACAAAACAGAAACAAACCCTAAGACAATTCTGTAAAATGCCTTCCAACCAACCAAATAAGCTAAATAAAGTAAATACATAGACTGGTAAAGAGTGTCTGGCAATATGAAGTTGCAGAAAAACAATTTTAAAGATGAAACATATGAAACATACAGGATGGGGGAGATGCCTGAGGAGGACTGGATAGCTGGGGCTTGCGAGGAAAAACAAAAACAAACAAACAAACAAAAAACAGAAAAAGATGAAGCATAAACTTTTTCCACAGAATGGCTTTAACAGATGTACATTTGTAGCTATCCTGACAAAAGGAATACTGACTTGGAATCCCAATAAGATAAAATGTCATTTCTCCCATTGAGAATGTTTCCATTTTATCAATTATTTGTCTCAGTGTTTTTCAACTATTAAGTATTTTGACTTTCATCAATGAAGACACAATTTTTCCTGTTTTTACATATGTATCTTCATAATATCCTCAATTTAATCTCTTGGCTAACAAAACATGAATTACTTAACTGTTTAGCTTTGAAAGTCACCTGACTTCTGTATTAGTTTCTGTATTGTACTTTTAAGAAATATAACATAATTAGATAGTTTTAAAAATACAGTGCATCATATATTTTAAGTATTTTCAGTGAAGTTTTAAACCATACAGGACACACATTAGTTCATTATTAGTAAGAACTGTAACTGTGATGAAAAAAACATGGAAAACTGACAGTTTGTAATCAATGGGGTAAGACAAAGACTTTCACTGCCTGAGTTAACACCCTTGTGCTAGGCTAAAATTTTTCTGATTTTTCTGATGGTTACATATAAAATGTATAAAAAGTTATATTGACAACAAATTGATACTCTCACCTAATTATAAGAATATTTACAGTATATTTGCTTACTAGAAAGAATTTTTAAATCCTACTGACTTAATTAGTTACAAATGGGAAACACTACAGGTGCATCTACCACATTTGATCAACTCTTTTTTCAACTATACAAAATTTATTATTTCATAAAAATAACCTGGTGTCCGACTCCCTGGAACTTTCATGTATAACTGAACTGTATTCATGCCCAGGATGGTATGACCAAGATGGCTTAGAAGATTTCCTGCTGATACAACACGCACAAAAGCAGGAAGTTTACTCAGTTCAAGTAGCTGCAACTTCCACCTAAAATAAAATAATACATTGAAATTATAATATTTTTACAAACATTAATGAGAACTAACCCCAAAATCTTGCAATCCAAATAGAAAACAGTTAAATCTGTAAGTTTTAAAAGTTTAAGGTCAAAAGAACTAGTCTTTAACTTCTTTTTCAAAGAAGTCCTAAAACAAACAGATAACTTAAAATTTTATGGGACTTCCCTGGTTCCAGCAGTTAAGAATTCACCTGCAAATGCATGGGAGACAGGTTAAATCTTGGTTGGGAAAGTAGAATTCCACATGCTGCAGAGCAATTGAGCTGGTGAGCCACAACTACTGCAATTATTCAAGCCAGTGCTCCTAGAGCCTGTGCTCTGCAATAAAAGAGGCCACCACAGTGAGAAGCCCACACATCACAACTAGAGTGTAAACTCTGATTGAGGCAATTATAGAAAGGCCATGTGCTGCAAGCAAGACCCAGCACAGTCAAATGACAATAAATAAATGAAATATTTAAAAACTAAAAAAAGTGAGATAATCTTTTATTTTCAGTTGCACATCTGTAAAACTGTTTTGATACTATAACAAAAATACCATTTCAAAATCTAATAAAAATATTTCCGAATGCTAGCAAAAACTTCTCTGTCAACATAGAAAAACAGGATACCTACGGGATTAAAGAAAATATAGAAGTTTCAGTCCTACATTTCTGTTTGCACTTTATGGTAATAGAACAGGAGGTCTTACTTTTTGTCATCAGAGAGGTCAATGTTCGTTCCAAATTTTATAGTTTTAAAAGGTCCTTTCCTTCTCCTTCCACTACTAAAAAAGAAATCAACAAAAGTAAATTCACGCCTTTTGGACAGGAACACTGAATGCATATTAAAATTTGCTTACTTATCTGAAGAAGTGGATTCATTATCTGAATATTCTCTATGTTGCATTCTTTTCTCATTTTCCTCCTAAAAATTAAGGAAAGACATTCATGTTTTAGTATCCTGCTACAGACTATACTTCCCATTACACAACTGAATAAAATAATTTTATCTACATGAATGCTACGGATTATGATTTGAAAAGTAGTTTCCTATAGGCATGTTGCACCAAAAGACCAGAGTTCATTTTTCCTATATGAACTCTTAAATAAGAATGAAATGTGTGTATTATTCTACCTGACACAAATTAAAGTGACAATAAAAGAAAATAGCAAAGTTTTTTATAGTCTTGCTATCAACGTTACTTATAAAGGTCAATCAAGCTAAAGTACACATTTTAAACTGGCAGGAGTGTGTGTGCCTACAAAACAACAGTTAGGTTTTCTATAAAATTTTTTATCCTAACCCTGCCTATGTGGAGTACAGAAATGGTACTGAAAGTAGAAACCCCTATTGAAAAGAATATATGTTAGACACCAACCTTTTTACTAAAGAGGAAAATTGACTCAAGAGGAATCCGATGACCTAATATAAGACATATAACTATGAAATTCTTACAGCAAAAGAAAGAGTAAGTCTGTATGACCACAAGGCAAACCTAGCTTAGCTATGACACCAAAAGTAAAGCAGTTAAAACTAAATTTTCACCCAAACTAAATCTTCCATGCTTCAAAGGACATCATCAAGAAAAAGTGAAAACACACTTACAGAATAGGGAAAATATGTGCAAATTAAATACTTCATTAATGATTCTGTAAAACACATAAGAGATCTCAAAGTAACCATTTCATCTTTAAAAACAATTAAGGAGTTTCATGTTAGTAAAAGAAACCAGGTCAAACTGCTGTGTCCAAAAGTTTTTTTTTTTTTTTTTAATAAAGCAGTGAAAAATAGAAACTAAAATTAATGGGAACAGAAAACTCTATGGATACTCTCCTGGGGAAAGAAAAACCATGGACAATATCCCCCCCCAAAAAATCCCTTTCTGAAATATACCAGAGGATTCTTTTCTTTACAGCAAAATATGCACTCAGAAGCTCTTTAATCACAGGCTAATTTTCTGGAATTTTTATTAGCCTATAGAGAGGATTCCATGGTGGCTCATCGGTAAAGAATCTGCCAGCCAGTTCAGGAGACCTGGGTATGATCTGTGGGCCAGGAAGATTCTCTAGAGAAGGAAATGGTAACCCACTCTAGTATTCTTCCCTGGGACAGAGGAGCCTTGCAGGCTATCGTTCGTGGGGTCTCAAGAGTTGGACACCACTGAGCAATTAGATAACAAAAACATCTCCAGAGAAGAGAATACCAAACTCCAGCCCACTCTACACATTCAATTCTACTGAAAGAATGGGGGAAAAAAACAAACATGAAGCACTAATGAAGTTCACAGTGGAGAGGCACATGCTTCACAAGGCTAAGACCGAATCATAAGATAACAAAACATCCCCTACCTTAATAATTTTACCAATACATGAATAAAAGCCTACTTATAGCAGTTCCTTTTATCCAGCACATTAAGTTATGTGAAAAGTCAGATGCACAGCTTAAACCCCATACCAAGAACCAAGAACAGTCTCTGACATAACATAAATGATGGAACTCTAAGAAAAAAAGTTTTATAGTTTAGTATATAAAGAATACTGGGATGGAGGAAGCAGAAGCTGGAATCAAGATTGCCAGGAGATGTAACAATAACCTCAGATATGCATATGACACCACTCTTAAGCAGAAAGTGAAGAGGAACTAAAGAGCCTCTTGATGAAAGTGAAAGAGAGACTGAAAAGTTGGCTGAAAGCTCAACCTTCAAAAAACGAAGATCATGGCATCTGCTCCCATCACTGCAAGGGAAATAGATGAGGAAACAGTCGAAACAGTGGCAGACTTCATTTTTTAGGGCTCCAGAATCACTGCGGATAGTGACTGCAGCCATGAAATTAAAAGATGCTTACTTCTTGGAAGGAACATTATGACCAACCTAGACAGCATATTAAAAAGCAGACGTATTACTTTGCCAAAAAAGGTAGTCTAGTCAAGGCTATGGTTTTTCTAGTGGTCATGTATGGATGTGAGAGTTGGGCTGTGAAGAAAGCTGAGTGCTGAAGAATTGATGCTTTTGAACAGTTGTGTTACAGAAGACTCTTGAGAGTCCCTTGGACTTCAAGGAGATCCAACCAGTCCGTCCTAAAGGAGCTCAGTCCTGGGTGTTTATCTGGAGGACTGATGTTGAAGCTGAAACTCCAATACTTTGGCCATCTGATGCGGAAAGATGACTCACTTGAAAAGACCCTGATGCTGGGAAAGATTGAGGGCAGATGAGAAGGGGATGACAGATGAGATGGTTGAATGGCATTACCAACTCAACAGACATAGGTTTGGGTGGATTCCAGGACTTGGTGATGGACAGGGAAGCCTGGTGTGCTGTGGTTCATGAGGTTACAGAGTCAGACATGACTGAGTGGCTGAACTGATGCAAAGAATTCTAAAAAGAAGTAATTTGACATGGGGATATCTGAAAAGAAATTCCTAAATCTGAAAAAGAGGGGAAAACAGACCAAAAAATGTTCACAGAAAAACCAAACCAGAATAAGCAAGAATTGTAGCGAAAGTTTAAAAGATGTATTAAACCAGCAATGTTGAAAGAGAAGAAATAAATGAACCAAGAGGAAATTCCCTGGTAGTCCTATGTTTAGAACTCAGCAATCTCACTGCTGGGGCCCAGGATTCAATACCTGATTAGGTAACAAAAGGCCCAAATTCCTAGTAGTATGCAAAAAGAAATAAAAAGTTAAACCAATAAACAAACTAGAAATAAGTAAATACCCCCTACCAATGAAACAGAGATATCAAAACACAAAGATAGAGGTTCTGAGTAAAATCAAGGATAAATGTGCAAACACTAAAGTTAGGCATATAATACTTATATTACAGAAAATCAAAGATAAGGGAAAATATGGAATGGAGCCACAGAAAATAAAAATATTTCATTTATACTCATCTAAACATAACAATCATATCTTCTTCAAAATGTTAAGCAAGAAGACAGTGAAATGGAAATAAAAATAAAATCACACTAGAATTTTATACCCTCAGGCATTTTTCAAGTGTAAAAGAGAAAGAAAGATTTTTCTAATGGACAAAAACTTAGAAACTTGCTAGAAAAAAATTGCGTTGGCTTGGAAAATTTAGTTTTTTAAAGATGAGAAATAATACAGGTCAGAATTCCTAATATATAAAATAAAAGCATCAAAAAAAAAAAGAAAAAAAGTTTCTTAATCCTCTCTTTTTTATAATTGGGATATAAATAGCATAACATTATACCATATTTGTGTATGTGTCTTTATTTGCTAAATTGTGTCCAATACTTTGTGACTCCATGGATTGTAACCTACCAGATTCCTCTGTCCAAGGAATTATCCAGGCAAGAATATGGGAGTGGAGTGCCATTCCCTTCTCTAAGGAATTTCTGTCTTCTTGCATTTGATTCCTTTTAGGATTATTCTGGTTACTTTCTCCTCTCCAGCAATATCAATCTCCATGCATAATTCTTCAGGCACTGAGTCTACCAGACTAATAACCTCCTCACTCTATTTGTCACTTCTGCTAAATACTCATAAGGTATTTATTTAGATAACATGTGAATGGTCTAGTGATTTTCCCCACTTTCTTCAATTTAAACCTGAATTTTGCAGTAAGGAGCTTGGATGTGAGCCACAGTCAGCTGCAGGTCTTCTCTCTTTGCTGACTATAAGCTTCTTCACTCTTGGCTGCAAGAATATAATCAATTTGAATTCATTACTGACCATCTGGTGATATGTATGTGTAGAATCACCCCTAAAGTTGTTTCAAGATGGTGTTTGCTATAACTTGCATTCTCTTGGAAAAACTTGGTTAGGCTTTGCCCAGCTTCATTTTATACTTTGCCCCCTGGCCATTTTGTATTCCAAGGCCAAATTTGCCTATTACTCAAGGTATTTGACTTCCTACATTTGCATTCCAATTCTCTAAGATGAAAAAGACATTTTTTTTGATGTTAGTTCTAAAAGGTTTCCCAATTCTTCACTGAACCATTCAAATTCAGCTTCTTCAGAATCAGTGGTTGAGGCATAGACTTGGATGACTGTTATACTGAATTGCCTTGGAAATAAACTGAGATCATTCTGTCATTTTTGAGACTGCACCAAACTACTATATTTTAGAGTGTTTTGTTGACTATGACAGCTACTCCATTTCTTCTATGTGATTCTTGCCCACAGTAGTATATATAATGGTCATCTAAATACTATTCACCCACTCCCATTCATTTTATTTCACTGATTCCTAAGATGTCGATGTTCACTCTTGCCTTCCCCTGCCTGAACATGTCCCATTTACCTGAATTCACAGACCCAACATTCCAGGTTCATGTGCAGTACTGTTCTTTACAGCAATGGATGTTACTTTCACCACAAGACACATCCACACCTTGGCATCATTTCCACTTTAGCTGAGTCTCTTCATTGTTATGGAGCTATTTCTCCACTCTTCTCCAGTAGTATATCATATCAGACACCTACAGACCTGAGGGGTTCATCCTCTAGTGTCATATATTTTTGCCTTTTCATGGGGCAAAAACTGGCCTGTTTATGGGGTTCTCTAAGCAAAAAAACTCAAGTGGCTTGCCATTTCCTCATCCAGTGGACCTACTTTTGTCAGAACTCACCTCAGTGACCCATCCATCTTGGGTGGCCCTCCACGTCATGATTCATAGTTTTACTGAGTTACACAAGGTTGTGATCCATCACTTGGTTAGCTTCTGTGACTGTGGTTTTCGTTCTGGAGTCCATGGAACTGCACTTCTTGCTTCTTTTGTCTGCCCTCTGATGGATAAGTAAGAGGCTTGAGCATGCTTCCTAATGGAACAGACAGGCTATGCAGAAAACCAGGTGTTCCTCTGGTGGGCAGGGTGATGTTCAGTTAATCTGTAGTCAAATTTTCTGCTAATAGGCAGGGATGTGCTCCCTCCCTGTTGATTTGGCCTGAGGCAGCCCAGTGTTCTAAGTCTGTAGTCCCTATGGTAGGGCTACAGGCTCTATGGTAAAGCTAATGGTGACCTCCTCTAAGACGACTTATAACCAACATGCTGCACGTCCCAAGACTGCTGCCACCAGTGCCCCTGACCCTGAGGCAGGCCACTTTCAACCAGCACCTCCACAGGAGACCCATAGGGAGGTCTGTCTCAACTCGTGGGGTCACTGGCAGGTCTGGCTCAGTTTCTTATGTGGTCAACTGCCCCTTTCCTCTGGGTCCTGATGCTCAGAAGGTTTTGTTTGTGTCTTTCAGGACTCTTAATGTAAAAAACTGCATGCTTCTCTGAAGTTCACACAGAATGTTCAGTAAGACCACATTCCAGGTCACTATGCACACCTTTGCAATTCAAAAGTAAAGACATAATACAATACCTCCTATTAGATAACAATGGAAATAAACTAGAAATCAGTTAAACAAAGATAGAAAATCCAAAAACACACTGATACTAAACAATATATTGTCAAAAATACCCTCAAAAATACCTAATAATTATTTTGAACTGAGTTATAATGAAAATAGAAATGTTGGTAAATTTGGAGATGCGCCCAAACCAGTGAACTGCAGGAAATTCAGTGCAATTAATATATATAATAGAAAAGATCTGAAATCAATCATCTAAGTTTATACTCTACAAGAAAATTAAATGGAAAACAAGAGTAAATAAATCCAATAGAAGGGAATAAGAAAAGAAATATGAAGAATAATTAAAGTCAGGAAAACTGAAAATATAAAGTCAAAAGAGAAAATCAATGAAACCAAAACTTGTCCCTTTGACAAGACCAATAAAATTGATAAGATGAAGCTGGAAAGTAAATATACAAGACAGTTCAGTTCAGGTCAGTTGCTCAGTCATGTCCAACTCTTTGCAACCCAACTCTCTGCAACCGTATGGACTATAGCACCCCAAGCTTCCCTGACCATCACCAACTTCTGGAGATTGCTCACACTCATGTCCACTGAGTCAGTGTTGCCATCCAAGAGACAGAAATTATTAATAATATAAATAAAATATGGATCCTTATTACAAATCCCATGGTCATTAAAGGATAATAAAAGAATGCTATGAATCACTCCACCCACAAATATGATAACCTCGATAAAATGAACCAATTCCTTGAAAGACACAATCTATCAAAAGCAACACTGGGAAGAAGAGATAATCTGTAAAGTATATAACTACTGAAACTGAATCAATCATTTAGTAACTATGTAGAACAAAAAGCACCATAGTTCCCAGATGAGGACACTGATAAAGAGTTCCACCAAAAATTCAGGAAGAAATTATGCCAGTGCTCAACAACCTGTTCCAGAAAATAGAAGCAGACACAATCCTTCAACTATACTATGAGGTCAAGGACAATGACTACCCTAATACTAAAACACTGAGAGAAAACTACAGACCAAAGAAAAATCCTCAACAAAGTATCAGCAGATCACATCCAACTATGCAGAAACACATTTATACAATATGGCCAAATGGGATTTATCCAATGCATGCAAGGTTCAGTTCAGTTCAGTTGAGTTGTTCAGTTGTGTCCAACTCTTTGTGAGGTTCACTCAACACTAAAAAAATCAATCATTATATTACATCAAACATCGACAGGTTAAAAAAGAAAAACCACACCATCATGACAACTGATGCAGCAAAAGAACTGACAAAACTGAATACTTGTACATGATAAAATCAGTCACTGAACTAGGAATAGAGAGGAACTTCCTCCACTTAATAAGATTATCTATAGAAAACCATTCGGTTCAGTTCAGTCACCAGTCGGGTCCAACTCTTTGCAGCCCCATGAATCACAGCACGCCAGGCCTCCCTGTCCACTGCCAACTCCTGGAGTTTATCCAAACCCACGTTCATTGAGTCGGTGATGCCATCCCACCATCTTGTCCTCTGTCGCCCCCTTCTCTTCCTGCCTTCCATCTTTCCCAGCATCAGAGTCTTTCCAAATGAGTCAGCTCTTCCCATCAGGTGGCCAATGTAGCAGAGTTTAAGCTTCAACATAAATCCTTCCAATGAACATTCAGGACTAATTTCCTCTAGGACGGATTAGCTGGATCTCCTTGTAGTCCAAGGGACTCTCAAGAGTCTTCTCCAACACCACAGTTCAAAAGCATCAATTCTTCGGTGCTCAGCTTTCTTTATTGTCCAACTCTAACATCCATACATGACTAGAGGAAAAGCCACAGCCTTGACTAGATGGACCTTGGTTGGAAAAGTAGTATCTCTGGTTTTTAATGTGGTATCTAGGTTGGTCATAACTTTTCTTCCAAGGAGTAAGCATCTTTTTATTTAATCATATGTGAAGTTAGGCTCAAAGCATTCTCCAAAGCACAGTGAAGAAGGCAAAGAACATTTTTATATGTTTTTGTAAATTTCTGCTTCTTTTGCAGTTTTATTTAGAGACTATTAATGACAAAGAAAGAGTACTAACACTTCTTTATAGAGTATCTTTCAGATAAAATGAAATGGAAATGCCTTTTTACAAACCAATTAAAAATGAGAGCACTGCCCAGATAATATTCTTCGTAATAAAATCAGCCTGCAACTACTATGTAAACCTATTTACTTTATAATTTTAAGTAGAAACATTTCAAAAATAAGGATATGTTATAAAACAGTATTTCTCTATTAACAATATGTACTTCTGCTAAATATAACCTCATTTAAACCTTCAACAGTTTAATCTATTGTTTATTGTAATAATTACAAAAGCTAATTATATTAACTGAATATACTGTTAGAGAAGCAATTGCATTTAATTTAGAAAAAAAATCTCCAGGAAAAACACTTACTCTCAATGACTCCTGGAAGGAGGAGGCCTGGTACTGTGCATACTTAGCAATTGTAGTATGAGATCGATTACTTTCACAACGCCAGATTTTCTTTGTTCCAGTAGGATCCCAGTTTTCATCTGCTGGTTGCAACAACTGTGTTCTCACCTCTACTGTGTGTTCATTGTTAGCTTCTACCAATGTTTTAGTAGAGAAAAGCCCTAGATCTACATGAATAAATAAGTTTTAATAAAAAATAAAACTGTTTTTGTTATAATGAACATTTCAAAGGTTGTTTAAAAAATTCTTTATGATGTTCCATCCATTTCTCTAAAGACTGTTTCAAGCCATATGAGGGCCAAACTTACCCAGCAGTCCCATGAATCATTAGATTTAACCACTATGACAAGGTGTAACAAGGGACTGAGGGACATAAGCAGGCTCTGGATCTAATTTTACCTACATCTTACATTGCAGAACATCGTCCATTAACTAACCTTAGTCGTTCATGATGCTTAATAATACCAAATTAAAAAGAAGTAAAAATCTATCAAAAATTGTCTATGGCTAATATAGGCATCATGTTAAAAATGTGCTAAAGTGACTGAGACAGAAAGAAGGTTGTTTCCTACCATTAAAATGGTTAAATGGTTTCCTCTCATTGAAATAAAAACTGGGGGAAATATCTAGGAAAAAGTGTATTTCTGGTAGTTTTTTAAAAAATGACAGTAAGAGAAGTTTCAATTTAAAAAAAAAAACTTACCCAATTTAAGAGCTCCAGCAAGGCCACGTATTACTGTAACAGGGTTTTTGGGATTTATACAAAATTGATGTAATGGAGGAAAGAAAGCATCACGTTTACTTTCCAACTGTAAAATTGAAATGTTTTGATAGATTTCAGAAAATGACTAAGTACTGTCCTGAAATATGTTTTCATTTTTTGTCCAGGCATTTTGACATCAACAATATACCTTAGCCATTAACACTGAGTGCTGTAAACTACAGTGTTTTAGCATTAGCCCTTTCAGGAAAATCTATGAGGAGAAAATCACTATATACATTTATATTTAAAAGAGATACACTTTAGATTTAATAAATTCTGAAATGGTTTTATTAACTTCTTAGATCACAATATTCACAAAAAGACTGAAAAAAGTTAGCAGTTCAAAAGTATTTCCTAAGTGTCCTTTCCAAGCATAACTCCAGAATACTTATAAAAGAGGTATGGAAAAAGTAAAATATAAAAGTAAATATTGAAAGTGTTTTAAAAACTATAATCAAAATAAAAAATGATTCAGTAACAGGCAAAAAAAAAAAAATCTCCAGTTTGCATTTAATCCCCAAAAGTTCAGCTTCAGGGGTTGAGCTTTATTTTTATAACTAGACCTTCCTTTCACAATAAGTCAGTGTAATCTAATGTGGTAATTTAAGAGTAAAATTTGATTTTATATAGCATTTGCAGGGTAAAGGTGTTAGAGAAGGCGAGGTTCAGAAAAAGAATGAGACTGGCAATTTATAGGAACAGATCACCTTTAATGAGGAGAGAAGGGGCAGGAGTCAGATTAGTGAGCTGCTACACTTACCCAAGAAAAGAGTAAGTACATACAGGCATGTTTGTGGAAAGCTACTGTCTTAAGGGGGCCTGTTCTTCCGCAGGGTTGTTTGGAGTGAGATCAGCCAGCTGAGAGGTGGGCGTAATCAACCCTAATGTCCATTTTTTGGGGGGAGGTGAGAGAGTGCTTTGTTTTGCATAGAATGGTTGGTGGGGACCTGGAGGGGAGTTTTAATTCCAGGCTATTTTGAGCCATGTAACTTTCCTTAAGGATCTAGTTTAAAAAGGGAACAGATATCCAAAATGCTCTCTTACATGGCATCATTCTAAATATTTACTCTTCAAATTTTAGCTTAGAAATTTTTCTTTTAGTCTTAGAACAGCATAGTTTAAGGACAGACAGCAGTTACACTTTGGAAAAAAAAAAAAAATCACAGAAATTGTTTTGTCTTAACTTCAGTTTTCTTTACCAAAGACCTAAATTCCCAAAAAGTAAAAACATTTGCTTCAAATTGAAAATTTTTAATTATTTATTCTTAACCTTTTTAGTCACATGCACTAATCATAATTTCTATATTCTTAACCACTTTATTACTTACAAAAATTTTTGCTTTAATTTGAAGCATAAAATTAAGGTAAGATGGGAGAATGTAGATTTAGAATCATGTAAATGAAAAACTAAGACAAAAACTATTACTTATTGCTACTCTCAGAGAATCTCAGTCCAAAAGTGAAAGACACTTTAAATTTAAATATTCCCTTCAAAAAATCTTTTCTAGAGTACAGTGGCAAAACTTTTTTGAAGAAAGGACAAATGGTAAGTATTTTTTTTTTATGCACTATTCTCTTTCTCAACTAATTAAGGCTGCTATTATCAAGTGCAAAGAAATCAGATAACATATGAATAAATGAATATGACTATGACTATGTAACCACAGAACTTTACTTACAAAAAGAGGTAGTGGACCATGTTCAGTCAGAGAGATGTTTGTTATCCTCTAGGACACAAACATGGTTTTCCAAAGCTTTCAACTTTAGAGAAAAAATTTAATTTTCTCTAAGAAGATTTGCATTGGTTTAAAAATATACCTAAAGGCAGACAAGTTCAGATACCTGGGTTATTACTAATTAGAAAGAAGACTTACATAAATACTAGGTGTGGGTGGATTCAACTTGTCCTTTGGCAAAGGTGGGTATGGAGAAGTTGGTGGTCTTGGAGGCGGACATTTATCCAACAAATTGTGGCTATTAGACAAGCCATTTTTATCTAAGTTCCTAGAAAAAAATTAGAAGAAATATATCAGTTATGCAATGATTGTAAAAACAGGAGATTGTAAAAACAAGAAGAAAATCTTAAGTTCTATGTTCAGTAAAGTAAAATACTACACTGTTTCTTCAGAACAAATAACTGTATTTTTGGAGAACAAATTACAAATTATATTTAAAATTTCAAATTATACAACTACACAAGCTGAAGTAAAACCACCGTTCCTTGTTTAGCTTTACTTTTGCTAAAGGGAAGGAAAACTGAAACGGAGGATTTTTTTGTAGAACTGATGAAAACTAAAGTTTCAGATGGAGTAGTTATCAACTTTGAAATGCCATAAAAAACAGGTTGTAGTGTGTAGAGTCTATTTTGGCCTTAGTTACTTGGATAGGGATCAAAGAGGGATTTTGGCAATGAAAGTGCACAGTGCTAACCACTGAACCACCAGAGGATTCCCTGTGATAGGGTTTATATAGTTACAAATTAAGTTTAAAATGCAGACTTTTCTATTTTTAAACAATTTACAAATGTATATTACACTAAAATTTCATAATTAACTAGCAATTAAATTCAAATGTTAAGTCAGTCTTTAGGTTTCATTATCCGTCCACAAAGCACAGTGACTTCTGTGGTTCAAGTTGCCTATATCTTAAGCGTCTAAATTTAAAAATACAATTTTAATTTATAAACTCCACAGAACTGATTTTACAGCCAAAATACATGTCAGAAGCTAATATAGGAAAAAATATATCCTCCTCAGAACAATGCATTAAGAGTCAATTATAATCTGTATACAATAAAAGGAATTGGTTTTAATGATTAATTATGTCTGTCTCTCTATACTTTCCACAATGATTTAAGTTTGATTATAAAAGACTTGTTTCCTAGTGAGAGATGTACTACAATATAATATAAATATTTTAGAATACCCTACCATATGGATTAAGGATTTAATTGTATTTGAAAAATAATTTATATACTGATTTACTATCCTGTGTATGAAAAATGAGTGTAATTTTGCTTGTAGGACTTTTATAGTCTAAAAACAAAGTAAATTAAGAGTATATTGAAAACTCAAGCAATTCAAAGTAAAAATATACATGAAAACAGAAAAAAAAAAAAGGCAAGAGCAAGGAACCCAAAACTGGCCCAATTACTTAAATGGTGAACTTACATTTTAAAATTTTAACAGAAGCAAAAATGCTATAAATCAAATCAAACATTGGCAGTTTAAAATTTTAATAACCCTTAAAATTTTTCTATGAAATATAACAAAAGAGACACGCTGCTCAAAAAGTACAATGAAATCAAAATATCCATTAGTATGTCCCTATGACTANGAAAATTACACAGAAGCATTACCCCTAGTATTTTAACTATGACACAAGTTTTACTCTTCTATACAGCATCTACATATGAGAAATAAGATAATTTTAGATTAGATTTTAAACAAACAGAATAAAAATAGTACTTTAAAATATATGCAACAGTTTTCTTTTTGAGATGATACAACCACTGAAAAATTGTGCTGGTGGTTGGTGCATTATATGGAAATATACTAAAAACCATTGTACTGTAAGTTTTAAAGGGATATATTGTAAGGTGTGTCAATTATCTTAATGAAGAAGACTGTGCAGATGTGGAAATTTATACAATTTCACAATATCAAAGAAAAGTGTTTCTCATTTTTTGTTTGAAGGCAATGAAACCCATTTAAGAAATAAATTTTTGAGGTTCATTCTTCTAAGAATAATAGAACATAGCTTGACTTCAAGTGACTGGTGGTCTAGTAACACTTCTCAAATCTTTGTTCCTTTCTCTTGTCACTCCTGCCTGTTTAAAATCTCTTCCAGAATCACAGAAAATGTTGCCAGAAAGAAAGCAATCAATAAGGTTTTACAGACTTTCTATCAAATATAATTTAATCCATTCACTGGTTTCAATCCCCAATCATAGAGAATATGACAACTCTGATAATCAACAGAATACTAGAGATGTGCTTCTCACAATATGTTGTAGAAAAACTTTTCACATGTAATACACTGATAGTTTATGCATAATACTGAGTAATAATAACAAAGTTCCTTTTGAAATAGACAACTGACTACGTAATTACCTTTTATATTTCTTATAAAATACAAATATTATTTCAGTTTTCTGATCAAGTCAGAAGTGCACTATTTTCAATTTGTGATAAACTTTCCCATACTAACCTGCATGCCTTCAGAACTTCTGTAGAATTTGAGTATATGACACAGACATCGATGGTATGATTGGAGAATCAGGTTTGCGGCTAATCATAGGCAAGCTTATATTTTTAGAGCTGTGTGAGTTCTCTAGCCCTTTTCCATTAACTGTTTGTAACCTAATGTGAGGACTGCTGATGCTGGTAACACCAAGGGTAGTGGTCTGGTCGACAGATTTTGGAGCAGTTGTAGAAATGACTGAAGAGTGTAAAGAGGCAACAGAATTATTAGTCTTTGTATGACTTTCTGAGTGAATACTATTGATTTTGTCACATGCTCCAGTCATCATACTGTTTTTGGCTTTTCCAATCAACAAGGAAGAGATCTGAGGATTGTCTGAAATTACATTTGGTGATGTAGAATCTCTACTGTTTGGACTGCAAATAGGTTCTGCCATCAACTGCTGAACACGATTAGAAAGTCCCTTGACACCAGCACAGCCATTAGGTTTATCTTCAGTATGACTGCTTATTTCAGGCACAAAAGATCTATTTCCTGAAGGTGTGCTCTCTTTGGTACAACAAATGCCTTGTTGGTCACCTGAGGTAGCAGTATGAGAGAGGTGATTGAAAGCAGTTCCCTGTGTTACGGAACTAGTAGGCAGCATCCTATGTGAAGTCTGAATATTAGTGCTAGCTGCCTGGAGATACAGGGCAGAATCAGTGGAAAATGAAGGCTGTTCATCATTAGATCCTGGTAAATGTGAATTCTGATCTTTGTTAAACCCCTAAAAAAAAAGAGAAAAACAGACTTTTAAAATTCAATACTGTAAATTTCAGCCAGATATTAAACAAACACCTAATACATACAAAGAACAACACTGAGGATTAAAAATGTTAAATAAAAGCTAAAGAACTAAATGTGTAACATAATATAACCAAAATTATTATAATCATTTTTAAAAGTTTCATCATCTTATGATTAAAGTGGTTAGTAACCTTGAGGGAAAATCATATTTCTGGGCTGTATAACTGATTTCATTTACTAGTGTGGCAACAAAATTCTTCATGGAAGTTTTTGAGAAATTTAGTGTCTAATTCACATATATACATTTTCATTAAAAGAGAAATGACTACATAAGTTTAGATATGGAAAAACAAACATGTAGTCATTACTGATTGAAGCTATGAACATATCTTAAACCAGATCACCAATTGTAACAATGTATTATGTTAAATATGGAAACAGTGTATATATTAATCCTTTAAAATTAATACTGAATCTATAGTAGACAAGTAACAGCTATCCTCAAAGAAAGCATATGAAATCTTATTAATTTTTTCCAAGGAATAACTTCAACTTTTCCTAGCATCAGTCAAGGTCTTTCCTAATAAGTCAGATCTTCGCATTAGGTGGCCAACGTTATTAGAGCTGCAGCTTCAGCATCAGTCCTGCCAATGTATATTCAGGACTGCTTTCCTTTAAAATTGAATGGTTTGTACTCCTTGCAGTCCAAGGTACTCTAAAGAGTTCTCTAAAGAGTTTTTTTTTTTTTTTTAATTTTAATTAATTTTTATTTTTTAGTTTGTTTTGCTTTACAATACTGTATTCGTTTTGTTACACATTGACATGAATTTCTAAAGAACCACACTGCGAAAGCATCAATTCTTTGGCACTCACCTTTCTTTATGGTCCAACTCTCACATCCATACATGACTACTGGAAAAACCATAGCTTTGACTAGACAGTAAAGTCATTTTATCTTAGTCAGTAAAGTGATGTCTCTACTTTTTAATATACTGTCTAGGTTGATCAAAGCTTTTCCTCCAAAGAGCAAGCATCTTTTAATTTCATGGCTGCTGTCACCATCTGCAGTGATTTTGGAGCCCCTAAAAATAAAGCCTCTCACTATTTCCATTGTTTTCCCATCTACTTGCCATGAAATGATGGGACCAGATGCCATGATTTTAGTTTCCTGAATGTTGAGGTTTAAGGCAACTTTTCACTCTCCTCTTTCACTTTCATCAAGAGGCTTTTTAGTTCCTCTTCACTTTCTGCCATAAGGGTGCTGTCATCTGCATATCTAAGGTTATTGATGTTTTTCCCAGCATCTTGATTCCAGCTTGTGCTTCATCCAGTCCAGCATTTTTCATGATGTACTCTGCATGTAAGTTAAATAAACAGGATGACAATATACAGCCTTGATGTACTCCTTTCCCAATTATGAACCAGTCCCTTGTTTCATGCCTAGTACCAGCTGTTGCTTCTTGAGCTGCATACAGATTACTTAGAAGACAGGTATGGTGGTCTGGTATTTCCATCTCTTTAAGAATTTTCCATGGTTTCTTATGATTCACCGTGAAAGGCTTCAGAGCAGTCTATGAAGGAGAAGTAAATGTTTTTCTGGTACTCTCTTAACCCTCTATGATCCAATGGATGTTGGCAATTTGATCTCTGGTTCCTCTGCCTTTTCTAATTCAGCTTGTACATCTGGAAGTTCTCAGTTCATGTACTGTTGAAGTTTAGTTTGGAAGATTTTGAGCATTACCTTGCTAGCAGGTGAAATGAGTGCAACTGTATGGTAGATTGAACATTCTTTGGCATTGCCCTTCTTTGGGATTGGAATGAAAACTAACCTTTTTCAATCCTGTGGCTACAAATGTGTTTTCCAAATTTACTGGTATACTGAGTGTTGAACTTTAAGAACATCATCTTCTAAGATTTGAAATAGTTTGCTGGAATTTAATTACCCTTTTTGTGCTTTCTGTCTAGAGATCTTTTAGCATTTGCTGGAGAGCTGGTTTGGTGGTGCTGAATTCTCTCAGCTTTTGCTTGTTTGTGAAGCTTTTGGTTTCTCCTTCATATTTGAATGAGATCCTGGCTGGATACAGTAATCTAGGCTGTAGGTTATTTTCTTTCATCACTTTAAGTATGCCCTGCCATTCCTTCCTGGCCTGAAGAGTTGCTATTGAAAGATCAACTGTTATCCTTAAGGAATTCCTCGTGTGTTGTTTGTTGTTTTTCCCTTGCTGTTTTTAATATTTGTTCTTTATGTTTGATCTTTGTTAATTTGATCAATATGTGTCTTGGATGTTTCACCTTGGATTTTATCCTATTTGGGACACTCTGGGTTCTTGGACTTGGGTGATTATTTCCTTCCCCATTTTAGGGAAGTTTTCAACTATTATCTCTTCAAGTATTTTCTTATGGTCTTTCTTTTCATCTTCTTCTTCTGGGACTCCTATGATCCAAATGTTGGGGTGTTTGATATTGACCTGGAGGTCTCTGAGATTGTCCTCATTTCTTAGAATTCATTTTTTTTCCTGATTCATTTATCTCCACCATTCTATCTTCGACTTCACTAATCCTATCTTCTGCCTCTGTTATTCTACTATTTGTTCCCTCCAGAGTGTTTTTGATCTCATTTATTGCATTATTCATTATATATGGACTCTTTCTTATTTCTTCTAGGTCCCTGTTAAACCTTTCTTGCACCTTCTCAATCCTTGTCTCCAGGCTGTTTATCTGTGATTCCATTTTGATTTCAAGATTTTGGATCATTTTCACTATCATTATTCTGAATTCTTTATCAGGTAGATTCCCTATCTCTTCCTCTGGAATTTAATCACCTCCACTAGCATTGTTCATAGTAAGGCTTCCTAAGGCCCACCTGACTTCACACTCCAGGATGTCTGAGTCTAAGTGAGTGATCACACCACTATGGTTACTCCAGTATAAAGGGCCTTTCTTGCATAATTTTTCTGTGCATTCTAGCCACTTCTTAATCTCTTCTGTTTCTGTGAGGTCCTTCGTCTTTCTGTATTCAACAATACTTGATACTTAATATGGACAGAATAGGGTTTTTTTTAGAGTTCACATGACAGATTAGGAAAAATATAAGTCTCAATAACAGAATTAAAATCATAAAAAATATATTCCCTGAACAAAACAGAATCATACCAATCATCAAAAATATAATCTAAGAAATACCAAAACTTTAAAAAATATTCAACAGAATTCTGAATGTTTGAAATCAGAATATCACAACAGAAATTAGAAAATAACAAGGCAATACTTCAAAAACAAATCAAGAATATAACTCTGTTCATAACAACTGAAAAAGATGACTGGGAGAAGTTAAAAGAACTAAGTAAATGGAAAGAAACTATATTTATGGCTCTGAAAAATTAGTAATTTGACTTAAACATATAACACAATTCTATTAAGTGCCAGTGGATACTTTTGATACAAACTGACATAATGCCCCCAAAATTATATGAAGATTAAAAAAAAAAGACAGCAGAATCAAATCAACTATAAAAGTAAAGAAAATGTTATGCAAGTATTATCTAAATCTCAGAACATATTCTGAAGTTACAGTGATCAAGACAATGAAGATCAGTTCTAATGAGGTGGATGACGCTGGAGCCAATTATACAGAGTGAAGTAAGCCAGAAAGAAAAATACCAATACAGTATACTTACACATATATATGGAATTTAGAATGATGGTAATGATAAACCTGTACGCAAGACAGCAAAAGAGACACAGATGTATAGAACGGCCTTTTGGACTCTGTAGGAGAGGGAGAGGGTGGGATGCATTGGCAGAGTGGCAGTGTAACATGTGTGATATCATAAGTGAAACGAATCACCAGTCCAGGTTTGATGCAGGATGCAGGATGCTTGGGACTGATGCACGGGGATAATCCAGAGAGAGGGTGTGGGGTGGGAGTGGGGAGGTGGGGGTCAGGATTGTAAGTTCATGTACACTCGTGGCTGATCCATGTCGATGTGTAGC
>SJXQ01012954.1:160513-200907 GCA_006408695.1 Aepyceros melampus | reverse complement strand
CAGGACAAAAGAGTGGAAAATAAAAACAACACTGGGGCAAAGAGATAATCTGAAAGCATACAACTGACTCAATCATTTAGTAACTTTGCAGAACAAAAAGCACCACAGTGCCTAGATAAGGTCACTGATAAAGAGTTCCACCAAAAATTCAGGAAATTATGCCAGTGCTCAATAACCTGTTCCAGAAAATAGAAGCAGACACAATCTTTCAACTAGACTATACTATACTATGATATCAAGGATATGACTACCCTAATACTAGAAACACTGATAGAAAACTATAGACCAAGGAAAAAACCTCAATACAGTATCAGCAGATCATATACAAGTATGCAGAAAGACATTTATATACTATGACCAAGTACGATTTATCCAATGCATGCAAGGTTCATTCAACATTAGAAAAATCAATCATTATAATACATCACACATCCACAGGTTAAAAAAGAAAACCCACATAATCATGACAACTGATGCAGCAAAAGAACTGACAAAACTGAATACTTGTGCATGATAATATTACTGTCACTGACCTAGGAATAGAGATGAACTTCCTCCACTTAATAAGATTATCTATAGAAAACCTCTAGCTAGCGTCATATGTTAAGTTGGGCTCAAAGCATTCCCCAACAGCATACAAAACAAGGCAAGGATGTTCCCCTCTCACCACTCTTTCATCTACCACATTAAAGTAAACTAATATAACAAAACAAGAAAATGATGTAAAATGGATACAGATTAAAATTAAAAAGGAAAAAATGAAGCTCTTTGTTCAAACTGACATGAAGAAATTAAAAGAATCAAGAAACCTACTTAGAAAGGTTAGTAAGGATATAGCAATGTTGCAAGATACATAGTTAATATACAGAAGTTAATCACATTTCTATACCAGTAATGAATAAGAGTATTTAAGGAATCTGCCTGCTAATGTAGGAGACAATGGGTTTGATCTCTGAGTTGGAAAGATCCGCTGGAGAAGGAAATAGCAACCCACTTCAGTATTCTTCCCTGGAGAATCCCATATCAGAGGAGCTTGCAGTCTCCAGTCCATGGGGTCCCAAGAGTCAGACACGGTTTAGACTAAACAACAACCACTATATTAGCACTTGCCCTAAAATGAAGTATGTAGGAAAAATTCAATGAAATAGGTATCTGAAACCGTTGTGAAAAAAGTACAAAGCATTGACTAAAAAATAACTAAGTAACAAGACAGAGTTTCCACATTCTTCAGAAGTAAAACTCAGTATTATTTAAGATGTCAGTTTTTACAAACTTTATTCACAGATTCAGTGCAAGCAAATAAAAAAGTTATTTTTACCAATTTTTAACAAAGTGATTCTCACATGAGAGACAAAAGATCCCCAAAATCCAACATAATGTTGCAGTACAACATTAGAGGACTGACATAGGTTTATTTAATGATTTTAATATAAAGCTAATCAAGGCAGCATGGTACTGACAAGAGAAACAGATAAATGATCAACGTAACAAAATATATAGCAGATAAATAAACCTACAGAAATACAGTCAACTAATCTCTGACAACAGAGCACAGGCAATAAAATGAAGCAGAGACAGTCTTTTCCAGGAATGGTGTGGAAAATCTGAGAATTCATATTGAAAAAAAAAGAATCTTTGGGAATTCTCTGGTGGTCGAGCAGTTAAGAATTCTCCTGCCCATCAAGGGACACAGGAATGATCCCTGGTCCAGGAAGATTTCACATGCCATGAAGTAACTAAGCCTGTGTCCCACAACTACTGAAATCTATGTGCTCTGGATCCTGCAAGTCACAGTTATTGAGCTTGTGTGCTACAACTACCAAGCCAGTGCACTAAAGCCTGTGCTCCACAACAAGGGACACCACCACAAGGAAAAACTTATGCACCATAACTGGAGTAGCCTCTGTTCTCTTCAACTAAAGAAAGCCTGGATACAGAAACAAAGACAAGGCACACTCAAAAATACATATATACATAAACATTTTAAAATTATTTAGTAGAAGAAAAAGGAAAATTTTTACACATGTTACACCATTAACAAAAATAACTCCAAGTGAATCTTAGACTCAAATATAAAATGCCTAAGTATGGAACTCCTAGGGTAATATAGGTGAAATTACGTAGCATGGTGCAACTTTTTAAATATACTTTCTAAGGCACTATCATAAAAGAAAGAATTGATAAGCTGGAGTTCATTAAAATTTAAAACTTCTGTGAAAGATACTGTAAGATAATGAGAAGGTAAATGAAGACTGGGAAAATATATTTTAAAAAGGCATTGCTGTTCAGTCTCTCAGTCATATCTGACTCTTTACAACCCCATGGACTGCAGCACACTAGGCTTCCCTGTCCATCACTATCTTCTGGGGTTTGCTCAAAGTCTATGTCCATAGAGTTGATGATGCCAGAAGGACTGACACTGAAGCTAAAGCTCTAATACTTTAGCCACTTGTGTGAAGAACTGACTCATTAGAAAAGACCATGAGCTGGGAAAGAGTGAAGGCAGGAGGAGAAGGGGACAACAGAGGATAAGATGTCGGATGGCATCACTGACTCACTGTACATCAGTAAGCTCCATGAGTTAGTATCAGACAGGGAAGCCTAGCATGCTATATAGTCCATGTTGTTGCAAAGAGTTGGACATGATTTAGTAACTGAACTGAAACATGTTCCAAAAATCATCAGTTATATTAGATTAAAAAAATGATACATCACTACCTCCCTATTTGAATCAGTAAAATTCAAAACACATCAACTGAATGTGTCCACCAAAATGCTACCCTCAAGTTAAGTCTTCACTGTATATGAAGCAAAGCCTTCAAAGGTGATTAGGTTAAAAAATCTAGAGCTTTGAAGAAAGGAATTTGTGTGTCTTATAAAAGAAACCATCAAGGGGCTTCCCTGATTGCTAAGGAATCTGTCTGTCAATGCAGGAAACATGGGTTTGATTTCTGTGTTGAGGAGACCCCACATGCTGTGGGAGCAACTAAGCCTGTGTGCCATGACTACTGAGCTCTAGAGCCCAGAAACCACAACTACTGAGCCTGTGCTCTGCAATAAGAGATATACCTAAATGAGAAGTCTGAGCATCACAACTAGACAGTAGCCCCCACTCACGGTAGAGAAAATCCTATGCAGCAAGGAAGACCCAGTACAGCCCAAAACAAACAAACACATAAAACACCAACCACAGACATTCATTTTGTGAACTACAAGTACAATGAGAAGAGAGTCAACTATGAGTAATAAGAGAGCTCTCAAAGAACATCAAAATCTATTGATGACTTGATCTTGGATTTCTCTGACTCCAGGAGTATGATAAATAAAAATTCTGCTGTTTATAAAGCACTCATTCTGTGGTACTTTGAGTCTGCCTAAACCCAGCAACTCTCAGTTGGTGGGAGAAGCTAGAGTAAACAGAAGCCTCAGTCACTGAGGGAGGCAATGAACATAAAAGTCTTTTTAGAAGATAGCTGTGAGTCTTAGAAAAGTAATTAGTGCTCTTACAGTATGATCCATTCATCATGCTCTTCAGTTTTTACCTGAAAGAGTTAAAAATTAAGTCCACACAAATCTGCACAACAGCCCCATATATTTTGTTAGACTATTCTCTGGTACTATGCACAGCTAATGTACATGATCAATATTCTGAATTGAATGAATAACAAGAAAAATATATTTGAACTTTTTGACTTCCCTGTTTCAGCATAAAGAAATAAAAGAGACATAGTAAAAAAAAAAAAAATGTTTATAATGGCTTTACATTTAACTATATAAACACAAAGTGAGTGGATAAAGAAAATACAGTTAATAAAAATAAGTGATCAAAAAAAATAGTTATCATCTCAAGGAAACAAAGAAAACTAAATGTATATTGCTAAGAGAAAATCATTCTAAACAGGCAACATCCTGTATGCTTTTAATTATATGACATTCTAGAAAAAGCAACCATATAGAGAGTAATAAGATCTGTTGTTTCTACATATTGAAAGAAGGCTAGGAGAATAAACAGTGCACAGGGTATGTTTATGAATCTATTTTGTAATGAAGATGGATGCATATCATACACATTTGTCAAAATCAGTATATGTGCAATAGAAAGAATGTACTAGAATGTAAATTATGGGGCTCTATCACATTCCAGTATAAGATGTTCAGGTTACTGGAAACATTGGTAGGGGGAGTAGTTTTAGGGACTTTTTATAAGTTCTGCTCAGTTTTTTAAAACCATTTAAAGTGATATAAAATGTAGTTAATAACTTTTAAATAGGTGGCTGTTCAAGAAATCCCTATCTCTGTATCAAAACTCTGAATGTCTCTCATTTCCTCTTAGGATTCATCAAGCCCTTCACAAATTAAACCCGATCCTTCATGTTTTATCTTCATAAACTACACTGTGGCTACATTTGCTGTGACTTGCTCTTCTAAAATTCAGTTCTCTGAGACTGTAACTTCTTAGTTCCCCCTTAAGCTACTTTCTCCACAGTGCAAATCAGATTTTATTGTAATTTATCATAGATGAATCTTTTTTCATTAGGCTTTTTACCATACTAAAATAAATGCTTAACAGCTAGTAGAGTATTGACTGTATGCAGGAGTACTGACTATCTGCATATATTAAATAACTGCAATTAAAAATCATGGCCATGATACTTTCATTCATTAGGCAATGGAATCTGAAAGAACTATATGTCTGTGGTTTTTTTCTTTACTTTCAGATTGTCTAGCATAATTCATATATATATTAACTTATACTAGATACGTAACTACCACATGCACAGATGACCTTACAACACTGTATTAATACTGAAACACAAAATTCTGAGATAATTGTGAATTGTTTAAAAAAAGATAATATTTCTAAAAGTGTAATTTCTTCTCCTCCAAAGGTATATAAGTCAAAGAAAAATTACTATGTAACAAGTAAAGTAGCTAATCTTTCTTTTACCTGAGTGGAGTTAGTTGGTTGTTTTCTCCATGGTTCTTCTGTTCTGCTGGTCAGGTTTGTGCAGTTATGAGGTAGAGTGAATGTGTTTTGCTGCAGATAAGGCACATTTCCATTATTTCCAGTTCGTGTTAAGTAATTATTGCCTACCAAATTAGTGTCTGTCACCCTAGTGGTTTTGAGGTGCCGGAAAGAATATAGCGTGCAGGAAAAGGTCCACTGGACAAAGGATTTTCAAAACAAGCAGAGTGCACTTCAGGCTGAGAGACACTAGGTACTCTGGGTAGAGCAGAATGTGGTTGCTGGCTAGAGAGAGAGTTTGTAGGCAGTGATGAATCAGCTATTGGCCCAATAGGAATTCCAGTAGTTTGTCCTGTTTCTCTCATCTTCGAAAACAAAAAAGAAAACCTCCTTGTGTGACTTTGACAATGTGTTATCAATACATCCCTAACTTTATCATAACATTTAATCTCTCCAGGTTAAAAAACATAAATTTTAGAAATGAAATGCTATGTTTATACAGATAATGCAACATCTTTTTCACTATATATTTAAAAGAAGCCTTTGCTATTAGGGGTATGCAGGCAAAAGAAAGCAATTGAAAACAGTGAGTTAGTCATTTACAGGCTTTATTTCTCATCATGAAGGGATTTCAGATGGCCATTCCATTTATGCCAAATCCTTAAAATAATCCTTAAAACTTCTCCACTTTAGTATATTTTCTTTAATTGTAAAGTAATAAACAGTAAGTCTATAGAACACACCTGAAATATGCAAAAAACATAAAATACATTTCCTATTGTTTTCCAAATTAATTTATAGCTATTAAAAAATAATACTGTCCACCAGTGGTATTTAAAGCTCAGATATATAAATTCTAATGACTACACATAAAAAGTAGAAATAAGCATGAATAAATTCTTAACTGATGTTGTAGTCAAGAAAAATACTTACATAAATGATAAATATTTATAATGAAAATGGGATACATACTTGTTGCATTAAGACAAACTGACTTTCCAACTGTTGCAGCATCAGTTTCTGTGTCGGATTTAAATGATCTCTATCCATGCGCAGCTGTTCCAAGTACTAGAAAAATTTTAAAGTACACAAAGGTAAATCAAAGAAATAAATAAGTCACCAGCAAGCAACCTGTAACTGAAAAGTCTACAAACCAAGCTATTTTGGTTGTGACATACAGTGATTTCTAACCAAATGTAATCAATACCAAAATGAAGTCATTACAAAAAGGTAAGAAAGATTAAAAAAAATAAGAATTCACTTGATGAAAATAATTTTTGTGTTTTGAATTAAATACATTATATGGAAAGCAAATTATAATTGAAAGAGAAAGTTGTTTAACTATAAAATGTGTCATAACAAAAATCCTTAAGGGCAGCCTTTTATAATAGGCAGAAATTATGCAAAAGTCTAACAACAGAAGTCTAGTTAAACAACATGTGGCTTCCAAGAAATTTTAAAATGTAGCATCATATAGCCATGAAGAACAAAGTAGCCATAAAATACATGAAAATATCTCAGAGATAGATAGATTTTTGAGGAAGGTGAGCAGGGAGAGAAGATACAGCAGTCAACAAGCTATATTAGTATAAGGGATAAAAAGAAAACTGAGATCAGCACATTCTCTTGTACATGTATATGTATCTCTAGAAACAAAAGGAAAAAAAAAAGAAACTACTAATACTGATTATTTGTTGGAAAGAGAAATTTAAGTAGCTGGAGGCAGGAACTTCAAGGACCCTTTAAAACCTTACACCCTTATCCCCTCATAATTCTTAAATTTCAAATATATGAATATATTACTTTTTTTAAAAAAGTAGAAAACAAAAGTGTATTAGGATTTCTATTCCTTCGGAAAATGTAGGCTCATTACATTTATGTACATATTAACTTCATTTACTGCCATTCAATTTTAAGAATTAATACCCAACTAAAGCTCAAAGCTTCCTACTTCCACTATGTTAAAACATGTGATTAAAACTGTCAAGAGTATTTCATACCTGTAATTTCTGTGGTGTCAAACACCATGAATCAACTTGTTCATCTACTGAAGTATATGATATAGTTTGACCACTCTGTCAGTTCTCAGAACTATTCTCAGGAAAATTTATTTTAAATTAAAAAACATTTGATTAAATTCATACACCAATAGTTACAACTCATGAGATACTAAATGACTAGCAATTGGATATTTTCAAATGAACAAGGCTTATGCTTTAAAATCATTTAAAAAATTAATGCATAAGCCATTTGGAAAATTACACATCTGAAACGTCATTTATTCTTTAACTCCTCCTTAAAATGTATGTTCATCTGAACTGTGACTCAAAGATCTAACAGACTGTCCATTATATTCAACATTCTATTTTAATGTCCATACAAAAGTGGTAGTAAAAATGTATGTTACATTCAGAAAAGCAGGGAAATGAATAAAATGTCTTCATGAACATAAAGTTATCCCTACTTCCTATATTTAAATGATGCTACAATTTCAGGAGAGGAAATACTGCTTAAAAAAAAAAATCTTTTCACTCTCTGAGGAACAAATAGTTAAAATATAAGACAGGCACAACTTTAGAAGACTTAGAATTTCATTTCTAATTGAAATCTTTCATTTCTCTGAAAAATTTATATATACCTTTGCTGGACTGGATATTCTTTTCCTCTTGGCAGGACTGGACAGGTCATCTACTTCATTATAGGTAATCATATGTACTGGCAAGGGCTGCTGTGAAATTGGTGTTTCATTGAGGCCTAATACAGGTTCAGTATTTGGATGATGAGCTTTGTAAGCCTAAGGATCACAGAGGTAAAAAAAAAAAAAAAAAAAAGGTTCTATATATTCTTAATTCATGCCTTCAAATTATAAAACCTGATGAATTGCTTATTTTCCAAAACTATGTAGACATCATGGATTGCAATTGAAAATCAAAGTCAAGTATTTCATCAATGGAGAATGTGCACCTTATTTTTAAAAGCTTACTTTTTAAAAAATTAAATAAAATACTGTATGAAAGTCCCTTAAGAAATCCCTTTTGAAATCATTAAATTATACAAAAGTTTTAAACTACCCCAAGAATCTTCCCATATCAGAGGAAGTTTTATTTTGATCTAAAGTCCCTTAGTAGTAAAACTGAAAGGAATTAATTTTTTTTTAAAAAGCCAATTCTGCACTTAGTAATTTAGATCTGATCACTACAGATTGGACAGACCCTTAAAGCTGGGCACCTACAGAAGATAACCCAACTTCTCACCTGCTGTGCTGTGTTCATGGCACCCTGCCTGGAGGTAAGCTCTGCGGGTATTGGTAGGCTCCATGCCTCCTCAATACTAGGAAGCAATTTAGTTTTATTCTGTAGACTACCTTGTGGAAGGTTACACAACTGAGCCTAGGAAAAATTATGTAAAAAGCAAATTTAACACAGGACTACTTGAGTAAGAGCAAGTCCACTAAAACTTCCTCAATTTATAGGTATTTTTTAAAGAAAGCAGATTATAAATCTGGGGTTTCAGATATATGCTAAAGAGGATAACTAAAACATACTTTCAAGAATAGGAAAAGAGCTAAGCTGTTTTTCAGAATTCTCTTGGATACCTTGTGAAATTTCACGTAAGAGTAAAAAACAACCGTGTTCTTTTTTCTAAAATGTTATAACTTAAAAATGTAGATAGCACACAAAATCACGCAAATTAACATGAATCAGAAAAAGTAAAGATGCAAAAAACTTTCAATATAGTATTGTCTTAAAGTGAGTAGTAGTATCATCATAAATATCAAAATCATAGTTTGTTCCATATCAAACTATGGAAATAAATTATTGACATCAAAACAAAATTAGACAAACTTTCCAGCCACCCTCCTCTGCCAGGTATTTATGGAAATGTCTTTAAAATATGCTACTTCAAGAATTTACCTGTAAAACTTTAATTCTTCCTGTAAGCATAGAGGTATTACTGCAACTTTTGCTTCTAGTTGCATTTAAGTAGCATTTAATGGCATCTTGAGGTTGGTTACAGGATTCATACAAAGTGCCTAGGTCCATCCATGCTGCTGCATGTCCATGGTCCAATTGTACAGCACAAATATAGGCCTGCAATGCATCCATAGGCTGATTTTGTTGCTGATAGAGCACACTGGAAAAAGAAATAAAATTTACTAATACTGACTGTGTGTAACTCTAATACATGCATACAGATGAAGTTCAATAAACAAGTACATCAATTAAAGCATTTAAACTTAACACACACAAGCCTTACCCTATTGAACACCAGGTATCTGCACTTGCTTCTGATTTATCAATAGACTGCCTATAAGATATAAAAGCATCCTGAACCTTTCCGATACTTGAATAGCACCTGAAAGAGGGAAGGAACAAGGTAGATACAGATATACAGTTTAAAATGTATCTGTATTTCCACAAACACTTAAATAACTATAATACTTTGTCAAAATGACATATATGGAAAGAGAAAATACTTGTTAAGATATGTGCTTATACATAGTGATTTTAATGTACATTATATTAAATTAACTTTCTGTCTGATTGCAAGCAAATGTTATGTAACGTATTCTTTTCAAACCATTACAGCCAGAAATGGCAACCCACTCCACTGTTCTTGCCTGGAGAATCCCAGGGATGGGAGAGCCTGGTGGGCTGCCGTCTATGGGGTTACATAGAGTCGGACATGACTAAAGCAACTTAGCAGCTGCAGCAGGAACTTAAATACAGAGCTCTTTTATACGTATTTTAAACTCAAGCTTCTTACATTCCAAGAATATAAGAGCTAAATAACAAAGAGAAATTAAATGTTGATAGTGACCTCAATTGGCACATCCAAATTTTTCTTTCTGAACTTAAAGATAACAATGACAAACATTTCTTAACTTATGAAAAACATAAAACTGAGATATAGTTAATATTAAACACAAAAAAGGGTACAAATAAGCCTAAAGAATGGCTGATCTGTGGGCTGACAAACATCAGAAAGGCCAGTAAAAGAGACAGAGACAGCAATTTCAAAGAATGCATACAACTTTATAGTCTTGAGGCAGAATTAAAATGGGAACAATAATGCAAACAAGGATAGACATTAGAGACAGTGTGAATATTGACAGAAAAATTTTAACGAAAGTGTATTTTAATGATCAGACAAATGCTGTATGTATCTCCTGCTTTACTTAATGTTAAGAGAACTGAAGCACCAAGTAAAGCTGGGTTTTAGTTCTTTCTGCTACATGAATTATTATATTACCGGAGAAAACTACTTCCTTGAATTCATGTCCCCTACTTGCAAATTGCAAAATAAGTTGCTGTCTGATCATTTTTTTCAGTTTTTTGCGTGTGGCAGACTCTAACATTTTCATTACCAGTGTTACTACTGTACTGCAACATCTCTATCTCAATTTAACAGATACATCCCAATCAAGAAACAGTAATAATGTGCAATAAACCCTTGGACACAGAGGTAATACAGTTTTTTAAATACCAGGATCATCAAATCTCTATAAATTTTACAGACACTGAGATCCTCATTCAGAGCTTTGGTAAGTTTTTTTCATCTAACTAACTATGGTTACACTGGGTTTGCTGCTGCCTATGGTCATTCTCTCAGAGAAGGCAATGGCATCCCACTCCGGCACTCTTGCTTGGAAAATCCCATGGACGGAGGAGCCTGGTGGGCTGCAGTCCATGCGGTCGCTAAGAGTCAGACGCGACTGAGCAACTTCCCTTTCACTTTTCACTTTCATGCATTGGAGAAGGAAATGGCAACCCACTCCAGTGTTCTTGCCCGGAGAATCCCATGGACGGGGGAGCCTGGTGAGCTGCTGTCTATGGGATCGCACAGAGTCAGACACGACTGAAATGACTTACCAGCATCAGCAGCATGGTCACTCCCTGAATTCTGAGAGTTGGTGATGGACAGGGAGGCCTGGCATGCTGCAATTCATGGGGGTGCAAACAGACACAACTGAGCGACTGAACTGAACTGAACTGATGGCCACGCTCTAGTTGTGGTATCTGGGCTCCAGGGTGAGTGAGCTCACTAGTTGCAGTGTACAGGCTTAGTTTACTTGTTCCATGGTATGTGAGATTATCCCAGACGAGAGATCAAAACCATGTCCCCTGTACTGGCAAGCAGATTCCTACTGGAGCACCAGGAAGTCCTTCAATAATCTTTAAAATATCATTTGTCAGAAATGTGATTCTGTTTTCTATTAGTAAAGTCAATTAGAAGCAACATATCAAAAGGCAGCACAATTATGGGAAAAAACAATATTAAAAATAAATGCTGTCTAGGGACTTTCCTGGTGGTTCAGTGGTTAACACCACCCTGTGCTGCCAATGCAGGAGGCCTGGGTTTGGCCCCAAATCAGAGAAATAGATCCCACATGCTGCAAATAAGACCCCTGACAGCCAAATAAATATTCTTTTAAAAATAAATAAATGCTTTATAAAATGATCACCTTTGGCCCCAAAGAACTATCACGTAATTGAGAAATCTAGACGGTGGTCCATACTGGTAGAAAAACTATTAAAAAACAGAACATATATTGTTTTAAATTCAGATAACCTCAATTAATTCCTCTATAGACTACTGCTTTTCCCAAAAAGATGGGAAAGTGTATCTTTACTAAAATGAAGATTTTAAACATATTTCTTTACATGTATTGTACATGGCTGTGATTAAACAGAAACAATAAAAGGATCCCTTATACTAAAGAGTCACATACAATGTAAATGACATTATGCTATAGATTTTTATCTTGGATCAAAAGAAAAAAATATCCTGGGTCATATTCTTTTAAAAATCTAAATTAGCAGGAGTGCTAATAAAAAACCTAACATTATGTGTCACACTCCCCTCTTGCTGAAGATAAACCTCTTTTAAAATCACCCCATTAAGATAAATTTTGTACAAAGATAAAAATCATAGTTCACTTATTTCATTTACTAAATGCTTGACTGGTAACAACAAATAGAAACGGAAGATAAGAAAGATTCAGCTTATCCCATAGGATCTTTGGCAGAGGAGAAAACAGTAAGTTGAAAAGGAATTCAAACTAGACTTTTACAAACCTATGGGAGATTAGAAAAACTCTATAATGAAAGTAGCTAACTTTGATTATTAAACAAAATTAATCAAAAATGAAATTAAAAAAATTTTATTTTAATAATAATCTAAATATAAGTATACTTTTTTAAAAAGAAAAAGCCACTAAAAGCTAATATTAACACAAAACCTAAATGTGAATTAACCTTTACATAAATAAGCAAACCCAATGTCAATAAGGGGCAAATTTACAGTCAAATCAAGTAAGACAATTAAAGTTAAACTTATAACATTGAAAAAAGGTAACTGATATATCTAATCCAATCCATTCATTAATCAGTGGAAAATTCAAACTTCAAATGGTTTAGACTTTTCAATATGCTGGACATGATCAGCACATAGAATAAAAATGAATTATGTTAAATAAATACATTTTTAAAATGATAACAATAATAAAGGAAACACAATTTAAATACTGAACAGAAAAACAATTCCCCAATTAGCACGTGACAAAATTCTTTTAAAACTCTTTGAAAATTAGTAGTAATTCAAGTCACAAGACAATGTGAAATGAAATCTAATAAGCAGAATAAGAATTCTTCAGTAAAAGCACCTTATTCAGAATGTTCTGAAATTATCAAATTTACCTCCCCAAAATCTTTGTTACAATGTTTTTAAAATAAACTGCCACTAAGGATATTATAGATTACATTAACATTTTAGATTATAAACCACCTCTAGATAGCACAACCCAAGAGTCTGGTCTCACCTGCCAAGGAAATACCAAGATTGGCCAGAATTAGGATCTGCCTCCAATGACTTTTGGAGATATTGAATAGCACAGCTTTCCTTGGTGGCTTGGTCTCCTAATAGATCCACGTTATGATGCATCCATCCTATAATTAATCAAGTGGAAGCCATTTACCCATGATTCAACCACTCTTCTAGCATCAAGAAAATCATGAAGTACACAAATACCCTTCTTGTATATTTATTTACTTATCTTGAATCAAACTTTCCTAAATTTTGAACTATCAAAGGTAGCTACAAGCAAATCCATTTTACCAAAAGGGATATAATCAACAGAGGGAAACTTAAAACATCTAGGGTACTACATAGAAGTCACACACAGATACTCCTTTTCTGAATTTAATTTGGAAAATAAAATATTGATTTATAAGCCAAAAAGTATAAAGAGGATTAATTTACTTATTCTTCAAAGGTTGAAATATTTTGAAAACAATCTAGTAAGTCCCTGTCATCTCTCGGAATAAATTAAACTAAAAATATTCACAGGTAAATTACTAAAAACAAAACACCTTACCAAAGATCCTACACTTTAATTGCATTAATTATTTTCAAAGAATCCTAAACATACGATCAAAAACAAAATATTTCCAAAGCTATATGGATATGTAAATAAAAAATTGGTTCCAAAACAGATAAAAGCAATACAGCATTTGAATAATGAAAACGTAGAAGAGTTATAGCAGCAAAGACAATGGAAAGATTGGACCATGAAAAAAATGTTGAACACTTAACACAAATGGAAATATAGTGCTTCATCTGTCAGTCAAGTTATAAAATTACCTTTGCAGAAGTATACACAATCTAGGCAAAAGTATGACTAATTGCTTTTGACATTATAGGCAAAATACTGCCATTTCAAAAATATATTATCATAAGTTCATTACAATTTAGAAACTATTTGCTCAAAACCAAATACTGAAACAAAAAGCAAATTTAAAAAACCAAATCTAAACATTAAATATATACATGATTAATAACTAACAAAATGAATTACTGCTGAGTATTCTTACTATCATGAAAGTAGTAGTAATATAATACATTATTTCTGAGCACCAAACTTTTGCTTTTTAAACATAAGACTGTAACAAGTAGCTACAGAAAATAAATAAAATATTCTTTCATTTTTAGGTGACACAGTTCCATTAAGTCATATAATAAAACACCCTATGAAAACAAGCTCACAGTACTTAACTACCATTTGAATTATTTTAACCCCTTTAACTTCACTAAGTGCTTATAATAAGCACATAGGAATGTTCAAACCTCTTCTAGAGGCCAATTACTAAAGAAGAATGTTGAGAATTTAAAAGGAGTGGACTGGACCACTGAATCTAAATTATGAGATGAAATATGCTAGATGGGTCAGCAAGATTCCCTGGAGGAAATGGCAACCCACTCCAAAATTCTGCCTGGGAAATCCCATGGACAAAGAAGTCTGGCAGGCTACAACTACAAACTATGGGGTCACTGAGTCAGACAAACTGAATGATTAAAAGAAGCAAATAAGGAATAAATTCATTAACTCTTGACCGAAAAAAAAAAGAGAGAGAGAGAGAAGTAAATTTACAGTAGGAATATTTACAATATAAAATACTCACTTAAAATACAATCTCAATACATATCACAATTAATTCTAAACACAGGAGTTTAGTGAAAAGTTATTTTTAAGTAGAAGAATTTAAACTGTTCCTACCCATGCCCACAAAAATTTTTAATAATAATGCATTACATAATAAAAAGTAAACTTTTATGTACCTAACTGTTGTAAAACAGTTGCTTTTACTTGTGCAGGTAGGTTTTCTGTCTGTAAAAGCTGTTCATAAGCTTCCTTCGCAGAATGATACATTCTCTAAAGAGTAGAAGATATTCAGAAAAAAAGATACATCATTACTGCAACAAAAAAAAGTTTAACACAGATATAGAAAACAAACTAGTGGCTACTGCTTGGGAGAGGGAATGGAGGAGGGGCAAAATAGATGAATTAAACAAGTTAGGAGGGACAAACTATTTTGTATAAAAGAGATAAGTACAAGGATGTATTATACATATAGGGAATTCAGTTGATATTTTACAATAAATTAAAATGCAATGAAATCTTTAAAAATTGGAATATCTATGTTACATATATATATATAACATCATATATAACATCAACTATACTTCACCTAAAGAAGCCTTTAAACATAAAATTAAATGTTTCAACTAATAAACTGGAATAAACAATCATATATATGTTATATACATCATAAAATTTAGCAGTATATGATTCAGATAATAATATTTTTAAAGTTTCCATTATGAAAATAAGAGTTCTAATTCATTAATTGAATGTTTAACTCTGCACCAACTTTCAAAATAACAGCTAGTAAAACTGCACTTCAATCTAATATAGTTATCAGTAAAATATGGTAATTATAACATTTGCTGTTTCCCACAGCTTACGGGGGAAAAAAAAATCACCTTTAGACATTACTTAATAACATTCACAAAGCTGTAGAACTTCCTACAAGCAGATGGATAATTAACCTGGAAACACTTTCAAAGATATGCACATTTTATTAAGCAAATACAAGAAGTGCTACTACTATCCTTTACAAATTTTCAGAGGAAAAGTAGTTAATCTAATTTGCATTTTAAAATATACTGCTTTAATAGACAATGTCCTTGGAAAATATTTATAAGCAATGAGGTATTCAAGATATAACTTTCTATAGACATGGTAAACAATATTCATATTGTACCTCCAAGCAAATTTACAAATGAGACCACTGCCCACAACTGTCCTTCAAAACTTACTGTAAGACTAAAATCTTTCATCACCACTGTGATGTTTAACTCAACCCTTCCAAAACAACAGAAAATGATAATAAAAGAAAATCCAAAGTATGGTGTCCTTAAAACATACGTGGAAAAGCCCGACAGACATTTTTACAGTCTTAAACAAAAAAGAAAAAGATGATGAAGTCATTTCAAAGACAAATTTTATTAAAAAACATTTCTATTTTTCAAGTATTAATTTGGTGTGCTGGGTATTAGTTGTGGCACATGGGATCTCTGTTGCATCGTAGAAGATCTTTTGCTGTTCATGGGATTCACTAGTTGGGGGCACAAAGATTTGGTTGCTCCATGGCATAGGGAGGTTCCCCATAGGGGAAAAAAAGTGTCAGGGAACCAGTGTCTCTTGCATTGCAAGGTGGATCCTTAATCACTGGACCATCAAGGAAGTCCCAAAGATACCGTTTTAAGTAAACAGAACAATTACATGTATAAATTGGGGCTAAAAACAGTTTTTACTATAAACCAAGTGAGACAAAGAAAGAAGAAAGAAAAGAAAACCCTACACTTTTTCTCTCTCATATACACACATACACATAAGAATGCCATAGTTTTAACACAGATAGCAAACCAACATTCAGAAAGCAGTCCACTAACAAGGATACATAGTTGCCAAGCATAAACATATAGTTAGTAAATTAAGCAGGATACAAAATTAACAAGCAAAAATCAGTTGAACCAAGCTGATGCAATCAGAGGACGACACTAGAAGGATCATGTATGTTAGCTTTGTGGAGTGTGTAATTACAGCAGAACATAAAAGCATTAATACATAGCAAGAAAACAAATGTATACTTCCTATGCAAATGGAAGTATAACAATATGTAGGAATTGTTGTTACCAATGCAACACAAACATATACACCTGTAGCAGATCTTTCACTCACAAATATCACAAACACTTATTTTTTTTAATTCTGAAACTTAATAAACTTAACAAGTGGAGGTAGTGGTTTACTCACTAAGTTATGCCTGACTCTTGCAACCCCAAGGGGTGTAGCTTGCCATGCTCCTCTATTCATGGGTATTCTACAGGCATGAATATTGGAGTGGGTTGCCATTTCCCTCTCCAAATACACTTAATAGGACATCCATCTTTTACTTCAAGAAAAATCATTTAATTCATCAGTGTTTAATTTTTTTTTTAAGTTGCATTCTTACAATAATAGTTTTATTTGATGTTACTGTTACACATGGAAACATTCATCTGTGCCAATTGAAAAATAGAAATAATTTTGAGAAAGACTTTAGTGAGTGCCTGAATAAGTTTTCATGTATGTAATAAAAATGTTTTTGATGTATTTTTGAAATATTAATAGGAATAAAAAAGTTTAACAATCAACCATGATGCTAACTACACATGGAATCGATTCCACAATATATACTAATTATGTTGTATACCTTAAACTAGTACAATGTTATTTACCAATTATATACAAACAATACTGGAGAAAAAAATCAACTGTATTTTGATATATTAACAGAGGATAATTCAAAAAGGAAATTGAGGTAACAAGTCAACTTACTGCACCACTAAGAAGAAAATCAACTTAAAATTTGCCAAATATATAAAAGATTTAATTTTCTTTATCCATTCATCCGTTATGATTGTTTTCACATACCAGCTATTGTTAGTATTGCTGCAGTGAATATAGGAAAACTAATTATCTCTGAAATCTTGAATTTAAACTTGTTTTGAATAAACACTCAGAAATGGATCCTATGATACTTTAAAAAAAACACTGGATTCTATGATACTATTTTTAATTCTTCAGGCCTCTTCATACTGTTTTTCTGTACCTGCTCTACTATTCTGCCTTCCAACCAATAGTATGGGAAGTAATTTCATGTTCTTAACAATACTTGCTTTCTTATGTTTTTTGATAAAAGCAGTAGATGTGTCTTATCTAAAGTATAAAACATTTTTAAAGACATAATACACTTTTAATAGATGATAATATAGGGTAAACATAACCTTCATATGCATAGGGAAACCAAACAACCCATGAACTTGCTTTGGTGCAATACTTGCTTGTTTGTACTGCTTTGAAATTGAAATGAAAATATTTCTAAGGTGTTTCTATATTAATATACAACACTTCCTGAGGCAATTTAAGGGTTCAATATCTCTATTAAAACCCTGCTGTAATTTGCAGATATTTAAAAAGTCATCCTAAAGTTCACAGGCAGGGAGTTTCAAAAGACCTCAATTAGCAAAGTAAAAATGAACAAAAATTTAAAAACTTAATATATCTTGGATTAAAAGCTATGGTTTTCTTCATCATAGACTATGTATTTTTTCATTCATCACTACAAAATTTCAGAAATAATTCAAATATTTTTTCACAAATAACAAATAAAATGTGGCATACATATATTAATATAATACATATAATTAACGTAACACTTAGGAAGCATCACTATGAACAAAGCTAGTGGAGGTGATGGAATTCCAGTTAAACTGTTTCAAATCCTGAAGATGCTGTGAAAGTGGTGCACTCAATATGCCAGCAAATTTGGAAAACTTGTGGCAGTGGCCACAGGATTGGAAAAGGTAGTTTTCATTCCAATCTCAAAGAAAGATAATGCCGAAGAATGCTCAATGTAATGTAATGTAATGTAAAGTCACTCAGTTGTGTCTGACTCTTTGTGACCCCATGGACTACAGCCCACCAGGCTCCTCAGTCCATGAGATTCTCCAAGCAAGAATACTGGAGTGGTTTGCCATTTCCTCTCCAGGTGATCTTCCTAACCCAGGGATCGAACCCAGGTCTCCCGCATTGGAGGCAGATGCTTTAACCTCTGAGCCACCAGGGAAGAATGCTCAAACTACCACATAATTGCACTCATCTTACACGCTAGGATAGAGATGCTTCAAATTTCTGCTTTATTGACTATGCCAAAGCCTCTGACTCTGTAGATCACAAACTGTGGAGAATTCTGAAAGAGATGGGAATACTACTACCTGATCTGCCTCTTGAGAAGCCTGTGTGCAGGTCAGGAAGCAACAGTTAGAACTGGACATGGAACAACAGACTGGTTCCAAATAGGAAAAGGAGTACATCAAGGCTGCATATCGTCACCCTGCTTATTTAACTTATATGCAGAGTACATCATGAGAAATGCTGGGCTGGAAGAAGCACAAGCTGGAATCAAGACTGCCGGGAGAAATATCAATAACCTCAGATATGCAGATGACACCACCCTTACGGCAGAAAGTGAATAGGAACTAAAAAGCCTCTTGATGAAAGTGAGAGTGTGAAAAAGTTGGCTTAAAGCTCAACATTCAGAAAACAAAGATCATGGCATCTGGTCCCATCACTTCATGGGAAACAGATGCGGAAACAGTGTCACACTTTATTTTTCTGGGCTCCAAAATCACTGCAGATGGTGATTGCAGCCATGAAATTAAAAGACACTTACTGCTTGGAAGCAAAGTTATGACCAACCAGGAGATCCATGGTGAGAAATGGAATATTTCCTGCCGTATCACTAAAGAAAGGGTGTCACAGTCCTCAGAAATGATGCTTTTGAACTGTAGGGTTGGACAAGACTCTTGAGAGTCCCTTGGACTGCAAGGAGATTCAACCAGTCCATCCTAAAGGAGATCAGTCCTGGGTGTTCATTGGTTGGACTGATATTAATAACCTCAGATATGCAGATGACACCACCCTTACGGCAGAAAGTGAATAGGAACTAAAAAGCCTCTTGATGAAAGTGAGAGTGTGAAAAAGTTGGCTTAAAGCTCAACATTCAGAAAACAAAGATCATGGCATCTGGTCCCATCACTTCATGGGAAACAGATGCGGAAACAGTGTCACACTTTATTTTTCTGGGCTCCAAAATCACTGCAGATGGTGATTGCAGCCATGAAATTAAAAGACACTTACTGCTTGGAAGCAAAGTTATGACCAACCAGGAGATCCATGGTGAGAAATGGAATATTTCCTGCCGTATCACTAAAGAAAGGGTGTCACAGTCCTCAGAAATGATGCTTTTGAACTGTAGGGTTGGACAAGACTCTTGAGAGTCCCTTGGACTGCAAGGAGATTCAACCAGTCCATCCTAAAGGAGATCAGTCCTGGGTGTTCATTGGTTGGACTGATATTGAAGCTGAAACTCCAATACTTTGGTCACCTGATGCAAATAGCTGACTCATTTGAAAAGACTCTGATGCTGGGAAAGATTGAAGGCAGGAGCAGAAGAGCATGAGATGGTTGGATGGCATCACTGACTCAATGGACACAGGTTTGGGTGGACTCTGGGAGTTGGTGATGGACAGGGAGGCCTGGCATGCTGTGGTTCATGGGATCACAAGGAGTCGTACATGACTGAATGACTGAACTGAACATAATACTTACTTCTGGTATCTACAAGAACTTGTTCCAAGACCCTTTCTGGATTTCAAGTCCTTTATATAAAATGGAGCTATTATTTGCATATAACCCATGCATATCTTTCCACTTGGTTTATTCATCTCTAAATTATTCATAATACCTAGTTCAATGCTCAAAAATAGTACCAAGAGTGTAACAAGTTCAAGTTTTGCCTTTTCAAACTTTCTGGAATTATTTTTCTAATGTATTTTTGACCTGAAGTTGGCTGAATACAAATATGCAAAACACAGAAACACTGAGGGCTAACTGCACTAACAGGGCAAGGTTAATTAGCTTTCAAATAAAATCTGATACATGTTACAACACAGAAAAACCTAGATGATACTATGCTAAGTGAAATAAGTAATGCAAAATGACAAAAGCTATAGGAATCTATTCATATGACGTATCCATAAGACACATATACAGAGACAGAGAGCAGAACAGAGGTTACCAGGGATTGGGTTAGAGGAGACTGAGGAGCTACTGCTTAATGGTGAAACATTTTCTACCAAGAATGATGATAGATTCTAAATAATGCAACAATGATCTATACACAGTGCAAATACAGTAAAATCTACACTTAAAAAGTAATCTACAGAAGTATGACTATTCCACCAAGACTTACAGCTAATACAGCATGATTCTTTCCAGAGACAAGTTTTACATGTATGACTATATTCTTATCTTCAACATGCAAATCAAGAATTTTGAAAAGATTTAGAGATATTAATCTGAGTGTTCTTTTGAGGTTACTGGCTTGAGAACTAAAAGGTAAGTCTGACTAGGAAGATTTTTGTTTTCAGTAATCTACTTCAAACCCTGTAAGCTTACTCAAAATGTTAATGTTAAGAAAACTAACCAGAATTACTCAAGAAAATATCCAGGGAAAGAGCTGCCCTATAAAAAAACTGACAAAAGGAGTCATTCAGACTGAAAGAAAAAGACAGTAATCTGAAACAATATCAAGAAATAAAGCAAACTGATATAATTAACCTACCAGGTACATTCAAAAGAGTCAGTACTACTTTATTTTTGACTTACATGTAATCTTCTGGTTTCTATATAAAGTACCAACAAAATAAGAATACATGTTTGTCAATGGGTGTGTGCATGCATGCTGGATGCATGTTAAGCCACCTCCATCTGGCAAGTCTTTGCAACCCCATGGACTGTATGTAGCCCACCAGGCTCCTCTGCTCAGGGGAGTCTCCAGATAAGAATATTGCAGTGGGTTGCCATGACCTCCTCCAAGGGATCTTCCCAAAGCAGGGAAGAAACCCACATCTCTTTTGTCTCCTGCATTAGCAGGCAGGTTCTTGAGCAACAGTGCAAGCTGGGAAGCCCCCTCTAAAAGAAATCAGTTCAGTTCAGTTGCTCAGTCGTGTCCGATTCTTTGCGACCCCATGAACTGCAGCACGGCAGGTGTCCCTGTCCCTGTCCCTGTCCATTACCAATGCCTGGAGTAAAGAAATCAGGTCTCCTTTAATATTTTGTTTGTTTTGCTTTTTCTCCGTGCTGAGTCTTCATAGGTATGGAGTTTAAATATGTAATTTGTGACCGTAACAAAATGAGTGAGAGTAGAGAACAAATCAATACAGAATAAAAATATTTGCTATTGAAGCCATGGTTTTGTTACTTTAACTAGACTGCTAAAAATTTAGAATGTTAAATAAAGCCTAAGGAAATGAGGAATATAAGAACTCGAAGACAAGTATCCTCAACTCCAGATCTGTTTTGGTTCACAGTCTGTTAAGATCCAGGCTGAGTAGTGGACAAGCAAGCTAAGGTCTAATTATATTTACAGCTGTTTTCCATCACTCCTATCTGCCTCCTGCTTGAAGAACTCAACACACGTAACAAATGTGAACCATCCTGAAATCCTATCACACCCACAAGCCATCTGTCTGTGGAAACTTGTCTTCCATGAAACTTCTCGTGCCAAAAAGTATAGGAAATACTACTCTATATAATACGAGAAAACAAACAACAAAAGGATAGAGGTAAGCTGTCCGTTATCAGAGTAATTACCTTAAATATATTAATTGTGCAATCAATGTCAGTTGGCAAAATGCAGAATAGCCAATTCCAGTACACTATTCACAAAAGACACAGGCTAGACACAGACACAGACCCTGATGCTGGGAGATCCCGAGTGCAGGAGAAGGGGACCACAGAGGATGAAATAGTTAGATGGTTGGTATCCCTGACTCAACGGATGCAGGTTTGAGCAAGCTCCTAGAAATGGTAAAGATAGGGAAGTCTGGTGTGCTAAGTCTACGAGGTCACAAAGAGTCAGACACGGACAGCGACTGCTGTCAATAACGACAGCTGAAGAGTATTCTTCCTGCAAGAATATTCAGAATTATATGCACTGGTATCTGACTGCAAGATGAATTGGTTGCTTAGGAAACAAGAAAGGAACTTTACAGTGTACACACACATTCATGTCTTTTTATTCTACAGTAAAACTAATCAAAAAGAAAAGGTATTGTAGAAATGTAAAAAATTCAAAAATTTTTGTTTCTTAAACTCTTTAGAGGCTACTTAGAATCATCCAGTAATGTGACCTTTTATTCCATGCGGCTTTCATAAAATGTTTTATATTTCTTAAATTTTGATCTCCATGACCAATACTGGGATAGTAACTCATCTCGTCAAGTGTTAACTTTTTGAATAAAATTAGGGTAATTTATATTTTGAAAGGAAATTATTTCATCTGTATATTAAAACTTCTTTTGGTATAACTTATGCAATGATTGTCATTTATTTTGCTAAAATTTTAAACAGTATATCCATTATCCTACTTTTGTACACTTTTCTACTTCTCCCTCTTAATACGCCTATGAAAAAAATTTAATAATTTTTCCAATTTTTTGGCAGTACCACATGGCTGTGGTATCTTATTTACTCGCCAGTGCATCAAAACTGTGACCTCAAAACTGCAGCCGAAGTAGACCACTGAACCACAGAGAAATTTAATTTTTTGAAGAATCAAGGTTTTGTTTCATTAGCCGATAATTAAAGAATTATCAAGCTCATTAATGGTAGCACATAAAAAGAAAAATATAATAGGACTAAAGAGGAATAATGAGATCTTACTTCTAAGAGACAATGTAATCAAACCCAAAAGAGGTAATACCAAATATTCTGCTAGCATCATAATATGATGAAAAAGGCAATGATGTAACGCTTAAGTAGGCAAGAAAAAAAAACAGTATTATAATTATTAGGAGGTATGACTGTATATAACCTTAAGAGTCAATTTTACAAATAACAAAAAAATTTGTTAGCAAGACTAATAACCATCAATAGGAAATAAATTTCACAAAACTGGGGAGAAGGGTGTCCAACACTGTATATATCTTGGCTTTCTTTTAATCTTTGAAGTTTCAAGCTATGTATCATATCAAAAGTGAAACTGGTTATGTCTCTTAAATATCTTCTAATTTACAGAATTGCCTGCCTGTTTCCCTTCAACCTTCTTTCCCCCACTTAAAGTATTAATAAACTACTGAACAATCTGAACTACTAAACAAGTGTTTTACCTTGTCCTTTACTCATTTGAAGATTTCTCCATTGTTCCCTCTTCTTAAACCAGTTCATAGAAGAAAACAGTTGACTTCAGTTTCCTTTTTCATAAGAAATGACCACTAATGGTGCTTCTGTAACTTTACTACTAACTTTTATGTTTTTAAAAACTTCCTTCTCTTAACATAGATGTTAAAATAAAACCATGGGTTCTAAAATCTGCACAACTATAACACCTTAAACTGATTTTTCTTTCTTACAATACACATGCCTGATGTGAGCTTCAACTAGCGTGAAATACCCACAGTATAGCTAGCTAATCTGAATAAATACATTGCCAACTATGTGACTAGATAAAGAACGAGACTGTATGCTGTGTCCCACTACCAACTACTGTAGTAGAGATTATAGTTGATTTAGTAGAGATTATAGTTGACTTAGACAATTTATCTTTTGGGCCACTTGTTTTTCTCTTCCCAAGCTTTGATTTCCTGGTGATACAGTTTTAAATGTACCAATACAAACTGATTTTGAAAATTTTCATCAATTCCAACAGAAGTAGTCCTCAGGTTTTTTCTATCTTCTTATGATCTCACTGTGTGCCTACTTCTTATGATCTCACTGTGTGTTTAAAGAGAAATCTGTGATCATAGGAAATACAAAAAGAGTAAGTCCAACTACAAGAGTTGTTACTGACAGACTCAGTCCAGCATGTAACATTATTAAGTTTAGAGACGCAAACTGTGTTAATTTCTATTTAAACATGCTACTTCCACCACCTTCATGTAAATAAACATTTGTTAAGATTTTTAATGATTTCTTTTGAGTTTTTTTCATGTGAGAACAGACATATACTCAAATAAATTACAGCATAGTCTATACATTGTTTCATCTTCCTCTATTCACTTAAGGGTATGTATGACATTTTTGCAAAGGATACACAGAAATAAATATTCTTCATTCCATTTATATACAAATGGATTGTACTAGTTAGTACAAAAGGTACCATATTTTATTCAACTTCTTTCTAGCTGCTAGACACTTGAGTTATTTTGCTATCTCTCAGTAGAGTACTTGACCTCATTGACTTGTTTTATTTTATGCATAATATACATCACATTGTATGTTTATTGTCACCTTTCCCACAAGAAAATAAGTTTCTATTTTTACAGGTGGCCTAGAAGTAGTGACATATCAAAAGTGACAAATTAGATAAATTAATGAATACACAGTTAAGAACAAATAACAAGAATTTTAAAAATTACCCCTTTAAAAAATACTAATATATCCCAAAATTTAACCATAAATTTAGAGAAAGGTACTCCAGCTTCCTCATGGAGGGCTACTTATTCAACAAAGGGAGAGAGAAACACAACAAACAAGAGTATAACAAATTACTTACCTTTCCCTTTAGTGAACTGGTGAAGCACACAACATTACTACTGTCATGGAAACACATATCTCATCAAACATATCCCAAGTATGTGAGTAAATCACAAAAATTACTATAATATCGATAAAGAGTGAACTGGAATTCCCAGGTAGCTCAGTGGTAAAGAACCCAACTGTGAATGTAGGAGATGGGGGTTCAATCCATGGGCGGGGAAGATCCCCTGAAGAAGAAAATGGCAACCCACTCCAGCCTTCCTGCCTGGGAAATAATCCTATGGCCAGAGAAGCCTAGTGGACTATAGTTCAGGGTATCTTAAAGAGCAGCACACAACTTAGTGACTAAACAACAACAAAATCAAACAAGGCCTTGTAACACAAGAAGCCATTTATAGATCATACTGTGCTGTGCTGTGTACAGTCATGTCCAATTCTTTTCAACCCCCTGGATTATAACCTCCAGATGCCTCTGTCCATTGTGATTCCTCAGGAATAGGTAGCTGTGCCCCTCCTCAGACGATCTTCCCAACCCAGAAACTGAACCCATGTCTTCTACATTACATGTGGATTCTTTACCATCTGAGCCACAAGGGAAGCCTGAATACTGGAGTAGGTAGCCTATCCTCTCTGCAAGGGATCTTTCAAACCCAGGAATAGAACTAGGCTCTCTTGCATTGCAGGCACACTCTTTTAACAGCTGATCTACTAGGGAAGCCTATAGATCACACCACTGCCTCATTTATGATGATCTGTTGTCAATCTAAGAATGTGCCAGTGATAAGAAACTGTAATAAGCTCAAAAGTTAAAATGATCTCTGCAAATTTTCATACATGTAATCTGGCATTCAGTAAATAATTCAAAACAAATTGGAAAGAATTAAGTAAAGATAACAGAAGAAAAATTAAGCAAAAACAAAAATAACATAAATTTCAGACATCAGAAGTATCAAACACTGACTTTCACATAACGAGTATTTAATATGTTCAAGAAAGTTAAATGATGGATAACTTCAGCTCAAATGATGGATAACTTCAGCCTACAATCAGTAACCATGTGAAAATCCATCAGAAATTTTAAGGAAAAAAGAGAATAATAAAAATTAAGAACTTAATGGTGATTTAACTACAGATCTGATACAGAAAATGAGAAGATTAATATCTGAAAAATAAATCAGAAGAAAACACACATAAAGGGACAGGACAAATAGGTAGAAAATACAGAGAAAAACAGAAAAAGCAATGAAATTCATGTAATGTAAACATGAGTTGCTTAAAGGACGAAAGACAACTGAATAAAAGTAGTTTTAGAAGAAATTATCTCCAACTGTAACATAAAACAACAACAAAGTACAGATTCAAGAAATACAAAAACTCACAAAAATGATAAAGCATTAGATGATCATGGTACCAAAACTGCAGGAAACAAAGAAAACTTTTAAGTAATCACCAAAAAAAAAAAAAAAAGAAGAAGAAAAAACCAACTAAAAACCAAGGAAAAAGTGCATATAACCTTTTAAGAATCAACAATGTAATCACAAGACCTAAGAAAAAATAAAGGCTGACAACAATGGAACATAAATTTCAAAGTGGGAAAGAAAATAAATTCTATACTCATTGAAAACATTCATCAAAAGATTAAAAAAGATTCATCACTGAAAATTAGGCACACAAACATACAAAATCACATTTTGTACTATTACTCATACTTCTTTAACAACTGGTTTAATGAACTTTTAAAATTAAAATGTTAAAATGAATATAGGCAAATCTAAAGTCTTCATAACTTATCAGAGTATGCCCAAAAACAAACGACACATTTCTAATTAAAACATGGATCATTAACCAAGACTGATGATATGATAGTCTAAAAGCAAACTAAAAAATTTCAACTGAAATAAATAATAAAGGTGTAAACAAAAACTTAAGATGGAGATCAATATAGAAACTATAATTTGAAAATCCACTATTGTATACATTAGTCAACATATTATGTAACTATAGGTCAAAGAAATCAACAAATCACAAATGAAATTAGAAAATATTCTGAAATAAGTGAATAACACCATAAACTTTTAGAAAAACAAAAAAATAATTCATATGGTTTTTCAAACTAGAAATCAATCACATATGTATGTTAAAAATTAACAAAAGATAACAATGACTAAATTAAATCCAAAATAAGGAATAAGAATAGTAATTAACAAAACATAAAGCAATCATATAATAAATGCATATAAAAATTATTACATTTGAAAGACCTTGCCAAGACTGATGAGTAGAAAACAGTAAGTGCTCACCACAGATCTTGACCATTTGTACGGAAATATTATGGGCCAATTTAAGCCAATAGTTTTCAGATGAAACAGAGAAAAAATTTTCTTGCCCAAAATACAGGTGAATCAAATTTATAAAAATCTACAATCCTTCCCAAAAGTAATCACAAATACTTTTCAAAAGTATCCATAACCAAAACTTTTAACCATGAAAAATTCAGTCTTAAGTGACTTAGCCATTAAAAATTTCCAAATATTAAGAAACATAATAACACACTTTAACACAAACTCTTAAGAGAATAAAAAAATATGCTAAAATTTCCAAAGAACAGTGACTAATTTTAACCTTCTATTTAATTAATACGGACTAATTAATCTTTAAAAGGAGACTCAAATGGGAAGTTTGATAAGTTCAGTGGTTGCTGGGGCTTAAACTTCCCCCTTCACCAAAAATTGCAATGCAACTAAGGTAAATTTAACATCTAGAAGTGTCAAACAGTAATACTATGGTTTTGTGGAAGACACCAAAATGCACAATGCTCAAGATACCTTATATAAAATAGTCTAGTAGAGTTGGCCATGAGCATACTCAGGTCCTGTGGTAAGAAACCTGCAGATTTGTTTGATCAATCATAGATTGAATATAACTAAAATCACTTCCCCTACTCAGAGAGCTAAGGGGGAAAAAAGTAGTAGTAATAATAATAAAAGCTATAAAGTAAACAAATACTTAGATTGGCAGATTTATCAGAAACAGATAATGGAAGGCTGTCTTTCCTTAATATATGTATTATAAAATAGAAGTTATCAGATTAGAAGGGTATCTAACCTTCAGGGTTTATCAATTCTAATTCAGAAAATATGGAAACTTAGGATATGCTTTTAAGGGGTGAGGTAATATGTACAGGGTACAGAAATCCGATGTCAGTTTTTTAAAGATCCCCATAATGGCTATTTTAAGCAGGTCTGGGAACATGACACTTAAAATGATCTCTAACTATCTTACTACGTTCATTTATAATATGCATTAAAAAAACATGTAAGCAGCTTTCCTTGTTTGGTATAAATTTGCACAGTACATACTCTTACCCCATTATTTTACATTTGAACTAGAAACAAAAGATCAGACCTCACAAATGTTCACAATGTATCAAGTATTTTCCCTCCTAGGAAAGCTGTTAACTTTACACTGAAACTCACATCTGAAATCAAATATAAAATGTTTTACTACATATACTATGTAGTAGTAGTCTGCTAGCAACTTTCTGCTTTCAGATCACAGACTCTAAATTTATTTGATAGTATAGTTATTAACTGAACAACCTAACAAAATATGTCACAAACAAAATATTATAAAGTTAAACTGAAATAATTTTTAAAGCCTATAGAGAGGAAATGATACTAACATTAAAGGGTGACTATAACTTTGTGTTGGAGAAGGCAATGGCACCCCACTCCACTACTCTTGCCTGGAGAATCCCAGGGATGGAGGAGCCTGGTGGGCCGCAGTCCATGGGGTCGCTAGAGAGTCAGACATGAATGAGCAACTTCACTTTCACTTTTCACTTTCATACATTGGATAAGGAAATGGCAACCCATCCAGTGTTCTTGCCTGGAGAATCCCAGGGATGGGGGAGCCTGGTGGGCTGCTGTCTATGGGGTCACACAGAGTCGGACACGACTGAATCACTTAGCAGCAGCATACTTTGTGTTGGGCTTCCGCAGAGGCTCAGTGGTAAAGAATCTGCCTGCAATGAATAGACCTGGGATTGAACCCTGGGTGGAGAAAATCCCCTGGAGAAGGAAATGGCTATGCACTACAAGATTCTGCCTGGAGAACCCCATGGACAGGGAAGCCGACCAGGTGACAGTTCATGGAATCACAAACAGCTGGACACAACTGAGTAACTAAAACTTTCATTTTTTCCATACTTTGTGTTACAAAGTACGATGTTTCAAAGACACTTCAGTATTACAGAAAACCAGAAGCAATTATTCTAAGACAAAACCTTATTTCAAATATTCAAAAATATTCTAGAAAAATATACATGTTAACATCGGGATAGTAGAACACTTAAGTCATTTCAAATTATGCAGATGACTGAAGTTTAGAGGCAAATCACATTAAATGACAGTTTGCAGTGAAAGCAAAAGTGGAAATTTTAAAATCACCGTGAGTTGAAAGTTGTTACAAAATCTAAAAACATATTTAATACAACCTTTAATTCCTTCTCGCTTCTTGTTTGGTTTTATCACTAAGCAAAATTTCAAATACATTTAATGAGTATATGAATATATTTAAAATATTAAATATAAAAATATATTCAGAAGCATATACCCCAAACTGAATTAACTGCTATTTCCTTCATTTGAAGAAGAAAGTGTAAATGAGTTTTATATAACTCATGTCACTTAAAGCATAGATGAGGATTTTATTTTTGTTTTTGATAAATTAAAACACTTACCTGGGTTTCATACAAGTGGGCAATATGAAACTGAACTATAAAGGATCATGGAAAAGGATTAATTACAATACAACTGAATTTACAATAATGAATGAAAACAGATATTATAAAATTTGAAATATTAAAAATGTTAAAAAAGATTGCAACTTAGAAGTATAACTTTTGTTTTTAATCTACAAAAAATCATGAGCATGCTAAGAAAATATAATTGTCATTAAATTAAAAATTAATTTATTTTAATTCTAGAAAATACATCAAAATATACAAAGACTATCAATATAACGTTAATAAGTATACTAAAATTAAATAGATATAACTTTTGAAAAACAAAACCTTTTAAAATATATATATCCTAAAACATATTAAAAAATGTGCACCTTAAAACATAGTAAAGTTATTATTCAATAGACACTTTTTTAACATACTCAAGTTTTCTTCCTTTATAGTTTTCTTCCCTATATTTAAATCTTCTTTTTTAAGATTAGTACAGTATTAGTAGAGAAAAACATACAAGAAATTCCTTTTTTCTATATCTTCAGAATTAGGTGAGTTTTTACTTAAAGAAGAAAAACAAAAGCCTTACCACCTAAAAAGCAAAATTACACAGTGTGTATGTCTGAAAAAAATTTTTAATGATAGAACACATCTGCTGCTTTTTGTTTTAAGCTCTTTCTGATGCTCTGTTTGCAATTACCAGAACATAATAGATTCAATGAAAATCAAAAGTATCAACAAAATTAGAATTACAGGTAAATTCCAGCTATTTGAATTTTAAAAGGCTTATTTGTCAATAACAAATCTTTTCTTATTGTGCTTTAAGTAGAAGAAACTTTCATAATTTCATAGAGAACATAAATATGGATTACTTTCAAGAAAAAGCTTACAGCAATCATGAAATTCTCATTAAGTAACAAAATGTTTCTTTTGTTCTTCCCTCTCTTCTCACCGCAACTTTCTCTATCACTTTCTCTCAGTAAACAGCAGGAAGATTATATTCCCTTTAGGAAGCATTAAAAAAAATTTTTTTAAATAAAAAAACACCAATTCTTAAGGTTCAGCACTTAAAAATTCTGATTCAGGGAGACTCAGGTATGAAGGCCTGGAAAACTGTCTCTTTAATAAACTCCCTTGCTTTCAAAAAACTTCTTGATATCCAGATTATTCAGTACTACATTCAATATACATAATTTCCTATATAGAACTGAAAATTTATCTTAAAATATTCTAATTAACTCTAAAATCAAATAACTTATGGATACAAAGTTGCGATCTATGTTAGTGGTTACATGTTATTATAAGCTAACAAAACATCCATAAGAAAGTATGAAAATATGTTTAGAGAAGAAAATACTATCACAATAATTAAATAAACAAAAAATACAATTTAGAAAATTTTAGAAGCTTCACATACAAAAATAATCTCTTTATCTAATAAGTAATTTTCTTTGTCCTCGCTGTCATTTCCCAACATAAGGTCAAATCCAGTCAAAAAAAATTTCATCCCACTCCATTATTTAAGGGAATGTAAAACAGATAAAAATAAGGAGAAAGGTAACCTATATGCCATTTTCCTCATCTTTGTATCTATCTAATAAGGTAACAAAAAATAAAAGATCATCTAACTGGCACAGTAAATCCTTATGACCATCCTACCAATTGAGTCTCAGGTCCTATGAATCTGGCCTCATAATCCCATAAGGTGCTAGTGTCATATTTCATAAAGGGAAATATCTCTCACTTCATTCTTAAACATAATTTGGAAGAGGAGTATGAATACTTAACCAGGAAAATACAGTACATGAAAATTTTCTAATACATATACTAAAACACTGATAACACTGCCAAAAAGTCTAAAAATTTAAACTTTATTACAAGATTTTCAGAATGTTAAGAATATGCACTATCCTGAAGGATAACCTAATGAAGGTTTTATATCACCTAATTGTTCTCAAAAATATTAACTGGATACATGCATCTTTCCAGTTTGAAAAAAACAAATGAATTAACATTTTTTTAAAAATCACAAATCTGTACTTTATTCATAAACAAAAACACAATTGCCAGTGTGTTTTTTCTTTAAAACTTTACTTTGAATGCTGTGATCATCCTAATTTCATAAGCACAGGCTAAGAGAGTCAAAGAATAATAATGACCTATGGAATACAAACATTCTCAAAGACATTAAAAGAAAAAAAGAGAAATAATTTACAGGTTAAAAACAGACATGAAAAGATAGTAATGCCTTATTATACTGAGCATTTAAATCATATCAGTCATTATAGTGAGCATAAGTAAATACTCATTATATGTTACTATTCTGTGAGTATTTTTATTCTGAGTATGAAAACAGAACAGTGACTATTTTAATACTCAGAACATTTTTATACTTATCAAAAATTATGCTGATCAACTATCTTAAAGTGTCTGAATCAAGTTTGTGCTATCCCATTCTTGTTTTCAATAACGAAAAGAAAAAGGATATTTGAAAAGGTATTCAATTTCACAATATGAAATGTCTCATGGATATACTATTCCTCAAAAAGACAAAAAAACTAATATACTTACTTTCAACACTGGATAAAGTACAGGGATTAGAGTCAATCAAAGCTAACTGAAAATGCTGTAAGAAAAAGTAAAGATATTAGTGAACTAAATTTAGAAATGCATAAAGTCAACATTTATATTTAGACTTTACCATTGTGACATGTGGCATGAAATCATGTTATTTATATAGTTAAAATATAATAGCTAACAAAAAAAAACACTATTCCTCACAAATCTATCGTGGAAATAAAGTGTTTTCAAGTTATTTCTATGTGAAGTTTTTCTGGGGGAAAAACTGTCTTTACCAATATATCTTATGTTTATTATAAAAAAGAAAGAAGTTTCAGTATAGAGTAATGATAAAAAGTCAATTACAGAAATATTTAAGTGAGATTTGCTTCAGGTCACTATATTAAAAAACTAAGAAATCCATCAGTATCTTTTAAAACATCAATGATTACCTTAAAACCAACTGTGGACTTTTGAAATGAAAAACTACTATTAGAAATCTCTTAAGGAATAAGTCATATAAGTTTTTATTCATTCTTCACTATCATTATATTTCAAGAAATTAGAAAGCTACAATCCACACTGAAATTCATCTGGAAAATATAGTTGTCCTTTAAAAAGGTACGTAAACAGTGTAAAGCATATAGGATCATTCATGAAACATTAAAATACTCTACTTCTTACTGAATAAGGCTATGTACAGTGCAAACAAATATATTCTAGAGAATCATATTAGATGTATACTAATATGTGTAAAGAGAACAAGTACACAAAAGAAACATTACTTAAAAATTAATTACTAACTAATATTAATTAATACAATAGTAAATGTAAAACATAATGTATTAAATACTTTATATGTGAAATACATATATACAACTCACAGGTATTTGTCTACAGAGTTTTCACTTAAAACATAAATAACATTAAAACATGAAAATACTAGCTGTGATTAAAACACTGAGTAACTAATGACCTGTACTAATTATCAATATAAATGTCAGGATTATACTAACTACTTAAGATACCACAGACAACTGAATTTTTTTAAGTTAAATGAGAAAGAAGAGACCCCTACCAACCATTCTACAAATTATTCTCAGAAATACACAATTTTCAGAGCCTTCATTAATTTTTTAACAATCAACTGTAGTAAGATTAAATAACCAAAGAATAAATTATTTAAAAAGTCAACATATAAATGCCTTTCCATGTAAATCTAAAATTGTGATAGTCATACTAAAATATTAAACACCAAGGTGGACATGTAATCTAAGAATATTTTGTTTGTGAAAAGCATTCTTCTTCAGTAAGTTTTAGGGCCACGTTTCTTCAGAGTATCAAGGTGGAATCATCAAAAGGACATAGCTAAGCTTCTTCATCAGGCTATAATTAACAACATAATTGTTTGTTACTTGATACTGTGTCAAAAGATTGGTTATAAAAAGAATCATTTGGAAGAACACTGTAGGTGGTACAAGCAGCCTGTTATGCTCATACAACTTTAATAGCACAACTTTTTCAACAAATGGTAGTACTGAAATAGTTACATGGAAAAGAATGAAGGGAGACTGATATTTTACAGGTAAATATGAAGAACTAAAATAGCTCTGAGAAGTGTGAAAATGGTGCTGGTAGATCCCAAAGGCACAGGCAACAATAAAAACAGACTAGGATTCTTAAAAATTAAAAACTTTTGTACATCAAAGAAAACTATTACTGGGAGAAAACATCTGAAATCATAGCTTTCATAAGGGATTAATACCTAGATTACAGAAAATACCAACTCAACAAGAAAAATCAAAGAATGCAATTCAAACCTGGGCAAAGGACTTTGGTGTACATTTCTCAAAAGGCAGCAAATGGTCAATTGCACATGGAAAGATCCAAGTTAAAGAAAACTAAGATAAGATCAATTCATTTCCATTAGGATAGCTATTATCTTTATAAAGAATGGAAAAGACGCTTCAGCAAGATGTAGAGTCTATGACCCCAGTGCACTGCTGATGAGAATGTAAAATGTGCACTCAGTGTGAAAATTATAAAAATCGTCACAAAGTTAAATATACAATTCAGAAATGAGACTCCTAATTACATTTTTAAAAGAACTGAAAAAAAGAGAGTCAAGAAACACTTTTACGTAAACAGTCTCAGTAACACTATTCACCACTTTTCAAAAAATGGAAAAACCGAACAGTCTGTCAACAGAGGAATGGATGAAAACTCTGTGATACACACATGAAATAGAACATTATGTGCCATAAAAAATATACATTCAAGAACACAAATGAATCCTAGCAACATTAAGCTTACTGAAAAGAACCAGACATAATACTGTCTGATTCCACTTACATCAGGTAACCAAAACTGTCGAAGTTCATAGAGCTAAAAAGTAGACTAGAAGAGAATCAGAAGCTGAGGGGTAAGGAAATTATTATGTAACATGTATAGAAGTTTCTATAAGAGACACTAAAAAAAAATTTTGGGAAATGAATACTGATGATGGTTATACAACACTGTAAGCATAATTACTGTCACTAAATTGTACATTTGAAATGAAGTTGGTGGCTTCCTGGGTAAAGCACCTGCATGCCAATGTAGGAGATGTGGGTTCTATCTCTGGAAAACTGTACGTGCTATGAAGCAACTAAACTCATGTGTTACAACTAGAGCCTTTGCTCTATAGCCCAAGAACTGCAGGTGCTAAAGCTTGTGTGCTCTACAGCCTGAGTGCCACAAGATAAACTGCCACAGTGAAAACCTCATGCAGCAACAACAGAGGCCACTGTTCAATTTAACTAGGAAAAGCCTATGTAGCAACAAAGACCCAGCACAGCCAGAAGTATATTAATAAAACAATATAGTTCAATGTATTTTTAAACACATAAAATATTTTAGCACAATAAAATAATTTAAAAACAATACTGAAAAAAATTTAGGCTAGCATGTAGTATATTTTTTAAAGTTATTTAAAACATATGCTGAAATGTATGAATTTATTAAGACACATGTGGCCCTTTATACAGTAAATGCATTATTTCTTCTATGCTCAGTTGCTCAATTGTGTCTGACTCTTTGAGATCCCATGGACTGTAGCCTGCCAAGCTCATCAGTCTGTGGGACTCTCCAGGCAGGAACACTGGAGTGGGCTTTCATTTCCTTTTCCATATTTCTTCTATAAACATAGTCAAAAGTGTAAAAAACAATGCAGAGTATACAACACTACCAAAAAAAAAAAAGTTTTGACCTTAATCAATGCCCAATCTGGGCTGTGGTAAGATATAGTTATGTAAGATACTATCTCTCAATAAAATTGTTTGATGGGTATATGTCAACTCTCTGTACCATTTTTTAAATTCAAATATGTTTATGGTAGATGCTTTACAATGTTGTGTTAGTTTTACGAGTGTAGCAAAGTGACTCCGTTATTACCTATACACACATCCATTCTGTTTTAGATTCGTTTCTTACATATGTCATTACAAAGTACTGAGCGCTTTCCTTGTTGATTATCCTTGTTAATTACCTATTTTATCTATCACTTCAGTTCAGTCATTCAGTTGTGTCCAGCTATTTGCGATCCGACGGATAGCAGCACGCCAGAGCTCCCTGTCCATCAACCAACTCCCGAAGTTTACTCAAACTCATGTCCATTGAGTCAGTGATGCCATCCAACTATCTCATCCTCTGTTGTTCCCTTCTCCTCCTGCCTTCAATCTTTCCCAGGATCAGGGTCTTTTCAGTCAGTTCTTTGCATCAGGTGGCCTAAGAATTGGAGCTTCAGCTTCAACATCAGTCCTTACAATGAACACCCAGGACTGATTCTTTTAGAATGGACTAGTTGGATCTCCTTGCTGTCCAAGGGACTCTCAAGATTGTTCTCCAACACCACAGTTCAAAAGCATCAGTTCTTCGGTGCTCAGCTTTCTTTATAGTTCAACTCTCACATCCATACATGACTACTGGAAAAACCATAGCTTTGACTAGATCAACCTTAGTTGGCAGAGTGATGTCTACTTCTTAATATGCTGTCTAGGTTGGTTATAACTTTCCTTCCAAGGAGTAAGCGACTTTTAATTTCATGGCTGCAATCACCATCTGCAGTGATTTTGGAGTCCCCAGACATAAAGTCTGACACTGTTTCCACTGTTTCCCCATCTATTTCCCATGAAGTGATGGGACCAGATGCCATGATCTTTGTTTTCTGAATGTTGAGCGTTAAGCCAACTTTTTCAGTCTCCTCTTTCACTTTCATCAAGAAGCTCTTTAGTTCCTCTTCACTTTCTGCCATAAGGGTGGTGTCATCTACATATCTGAGGTTATTGATATTTCTCCGGGCAATCTTGATTCCAGCTTGTGTTTCATGTAGCACATTTTATACATAGTAGCACGTAAATGTCAACCCCAACCTCCCAGTGTAAATTCCCACCCCTTGCCTGAAACCATAGTTTTGTCATCTACTTCTGTGACTCTGCTTGTTTGTTTTTCAATTGCATGATTATTTACTATGATCTGAAATGTTTAAGTTAATAATAAAATCCAAAACAGGAAAACATTTTTTACTTAGGAATAACCAACATTTAAACTTGGAACACTGCTTTCATTTTCATCCATTCTGCAGAACTACATACATATCCTTACTGTGCTACCAGAAGCAAGTCAAATCTATTTTAAAATATGTATTTTATTTTAAAAATTTATTTAGTAACTGCTTTCCTCTAACTGAAAGACAAGTATAACAGTTCCACTACATATCATAGTACATTTTTAAGTCTAATTGATCTTGAAAACATACTAACAGTAATCTGAGATAACAAAGTCATCTAAAGAAGTAAACTGCCCTTAAAGAAATACATTTCCAAGATGACAGTATTTATTATTATAATAAAACTCCAAAAAGCTAAGAGATTTGTATAATTTGAAATCCCCATCTACATTTAATCTCTGTATTCAAAATCCTAAAGGCAAAAAAAATTTCCACCAACTTTCAAAGCAGTACGAAAAGGCATTATTATTCAGAAATAAAACTCAAACAACATAAAATGTTAAATATTTTGAAACAATACTGTTGCAAATCTTGACAATTCCTGATACTGAAAGCAAAGGCAACAAAAGTGAAAAATAAGCAAATGGGGCTACATCAAAGCGAATGAACGATAATAATACATATATATGCTAGTTAGCCAGAAAAAGAATAAGTAATGCCATTTGTAGCAATGTGGACAGATCTAGAGAATGCTGTACTTAGTGAAATAAGCTGGAGAAAGACAAACACTGTATAGTGTCTATATAGTATAATTTTAAAAATATTATTAACAAATATGGGCATTCCAGGTGGCTCAGAAGGCAAAGTGACCACCTGCAGTGTGGGAGATTTGGGTTCAACCTCTGTGTTGAGAAGATCCCAGGACAAAGAAATGGTAACCCACTCCAGTACTCTTGCCTGGACAACTCCATGGATGGAGGAGACTGGTAGGCTATAGTCCATGGGGTCACAAAGAGTCACGAATGAGCAACTTCACTTTTACTTCTCATGAGCAAATATATTGTAAAATGGAAGACGACTCATTTTTATAGGAAACAAATTGGTGGTTACCAAAAGAGAGAAGGATAGGTGGACTTGAGCACATCAGAGGGATGCTTTGAAGAGAAAAGCAACAAGGATATATTTACAGCCATTATCTTAACTTCTAATGGGGTATAATCTATAAAAATACTCTAACACTATGGTATACACCTAAAACTAATAAAAGCATCCTAACATTCTGTTTTCATACAAACTTTTAGAAAGTTGTCAGAAGTGTAAAATAGGGCAAAATTGGCACAGTAAGGAAAAATTGCATACTCCCAAATTTTTCTGCTTAAATTGCATCCTTTGAAGTTCTGTTACTCTTTACCTAAATGAGCTTCCCTGGAAGCTCACATGATAAAACAATTAACCTGCAATTCAGAAGACCCAGGTTATATCCCAGTGTCAGAAACATCCACTGGAGATAGGAATGGCAACCCACTACAGATACTTGCCATAGACAGAGGAGCCCATGGCATGGCAGATTTGGACATGAGTGAATAACTAACAAACATAATAAACAAAAAAACTACATATAAAACCAGTTCTGCTATACATGAGAAAGCGAAAACACTTTCCATAAGGCAGTGAACATTATCTAACTTTACTCTGCCCAAGTAAAGGACAGTTCACATATTGCCAATTTTCTTTTGCTATCCAATGTCGTTTCAGAAAATACATAACAGGCTGTATGATAATATGTTATGAAAAGTTACACCATATTTAACTTATTTTCTCGTGTGGAACATGTAAGCATTTTTGATAGGTTAATGTAAACACTTTGAGTGTATAAATAAAAGGAGTTAAAGCATAGAAGGTGTGATAGTTGTAGTTACTTTACATTTTAAATTCACTGACCCCCTAAAGGATACAGCTTGATAAACTATATTCTAATCTTAATAGAAAATTACTGATAAACCCAGTCCCACTCTCTTAACCAACTGTGTTTAACCCTGGACTTATTCCTCAGCTACATTTATATCTGACTTGTATTTGATCTAAATTCTTTATAGTCTACATGCAATGTTCTTGGCTGAATTTCTGTATGCCCTCAGGATCACTCCTATATAAACCCATAAAGTACCAACAAAGGCTGAGGAATTTAGCATTTTAAAACCTGAAAGACTTAAGGAATTAAATGAGTACGAATGCAGTAAGGAATTTACTCAGCTGGTCTGTACCTGCATATACAAAAGAAAGCTCTGGCGTTAAGAAACTTCTGAGACTCTGTTAAGCCTTTAGAGTATCCTGCCTTACAAGTATAGCTTTGAATACAGAGGGCCTTGAGTGATCAAGATAGTTTATTCTAACAATATTACACTTATGGAGAACTAACGTTGTAAGTTCAATGTCTAAAACAGCTGGTTGAGTCACTAAAACTAAGGCCAGTCAGATGGCTCTATCTATACCAAAGTTCAATATTATACACATATATACACTGAGTGGAAAAGAGCAAAACTCTGGAAATACTTGGTGAACTTATGAAACTAAACATCATTTCAGGGAAAAAGTGCTATTCACATGATAGTAATGACTTATGACAAGTGGACTTTGGCACTCTTGATTGTCTTTGTCGTGTTATTCCTTTGAAATTTTTTCTTTGTATTTTCACTCTAATAAACCTTAACTATAAACTGTTTTCTGAGTTCATCAACCTCTGCCAAATCACTAACCTTGAGGTTAGTAGTAAGGAAGACCTTCAATCACATTAGTTATTCAGTTCAGTTCAGTCGCTCAGTCCTGTCTGACTCTTTGCAACCCCATGAATTGCACCACGCCAGGCCTCCCTATCCATCACCAGCTCCCAGAGTTTACCCAAACTCATGTCCATCGAGTTGGTGATGCCATCCAGCCATCTCATCCTCTGTTGTCCCTTCTCCTCCTGCCCCCAATCCCTCCCAGCATCAGAGTCTTTTCCAATGAGTCAACAGGTGGCCAAGTATTGGAGTTTAAGCTTTAGCCTTCCAAAGAATACCCAGGACTTATCTCCTTTAGAATGGACTGGTTGGATCTCCTTGCAGTCCCAGGGACTCTCAAGAGTCTTCTCCAACACCACAGTTCAAAAGCATCAATTCTTCAGCGCTCAGCTTTCTACAAAGTCCAGCTTTCACATTCATACATGACCACTGGAAAAACCATACCCTTGACTAGATGGATCTTTGCTGGCAAAGTAATGTCTCTGCTTTTGAATGTGCTATCTCATATCTCAGTTCAGTTCAGTTCAGTCGCTCAGTCGTGTCTGACTCTTTGCGACCCCATGAATCACAGCATGCCAGGCCTCCATGTCAATCACCAACTCCCAGAGTTCACTCAGACTCACATCCATCAAGTCAGTGATGCCATCCAGCCGTCTTATCCCTGTCTCTTATACACATCTGCCCCTTCTCCTCCTGCCTTCAATCTTTCCCAGCATCAGGGTGTTTTCCAATGATTTGGTTCTTTGCATCAGGTAGCCAAAATATTAGAGTTTTAGCTTCAGCATCAGTCCTTCCAATGAATATTCAGGGTTGGTTTCCTTTAGGATTGACTGGTTTGATCTCCTTGCAGTCCAAGGGACTCTCAAGAGTCTTCTCCA
>SJXQ01012954.1:116838-160493 GCA_006408695.1 Aepyceros melampus | reverse complement strand
CTAGGTTCGATGCAGGATGTAGGATGCTTGGGACTGATGCACGGGGATAATCCAGAGAGATGGTGTGGGGCGGGAGGAGGGGTGGGGGTCGGGATTGGGAGTTCATGTACACTCGTGGCTGATTCATGTCAATGCATAGCAAAATGAATACAGTATTATAAAGCAAAAGGAACTAAAAAATAAAAATTACTTAAAAAAAAAAAAGAGCGATGAGGGATGGACACTGGTGAGAAGATACCTTCACTGTGCCCTGGCTCTAGTCCTCCATATAGCTGGAAAAACTGGACCTGGAAATCGGATGTCCTGGTGATCATTTTGGGACACTCTTCATGACACTATCCTGTGCCTGTAAGAACTCTGGACCCTTACAATACTACATTTATACTTGGGGTTGTCTTGTCTCACTTCATCAATGTGTACTAAAGCTTTCTTACATATGAAAATATTTTTGATAATTCTGACTCTCAGGCCATCAACATAAAACCTACATTCTAGCTTCAGTTTGGAGAAGGCAGTGGCACCCGACTCCAGTACTCTTGCCTGGAAAATCCCATGGACGGAGGAGCCTGATAGGCTGCAGTCCATGGGGTCGCTAAGAGTCGGGTATGACTGAGCGACTTCACTTTCACCTTTCACTTTCATGCATTGGAGAAGGAAATGGCAACCCACTCCACTATTCTTGCCTGGAGAATCCCAGGGACAGAGGAGCCCAGTGGGCTGCCGTCTCTGGGGTTGCACAGAGTCGGACACGACTGAAGCGACTTAGCAGCAGCAGCAGCAGCTTCGGTTAGTTAAACTCTCTAGGACTCTTTAAACATTAATATTCTAGTTGATGATTATTAAGTAAATCATGAGTGTAAAACACCTACTACAGTATATAGCAGGTGTTAAAATCAACACTAATTTTCTTCTTCTTTATCCCATGACTCTTGTACATGATAGGCTACCAGAACTTAAAGACTCTTTGGAGGACCTCCCTGATGGTTCAGTGATTACAAATCCTCCTTCCAATGCAGAGGATGTGGGGTCATTCCCTGGTAGGGGAACTAAGATCCCACATGCCCTGGGGCAACTAAGTCTGAGTGTCATAACTAATACCCAATGCAATCAAATTTAGTTAAACTCTCTAGGACTCTTTAAACATTAATATTCTAGTTGATGATTATTAAGTAAATCATGAGTGTAAAACACCTACTACAGTATATAGCAGGTGTTAAAATCAACACTAATTTTCTTCTTCTTTATCCCATGACTCTTGTACATGATAGGCTACCAGAACTTAAAGACTCTTTGGAGGACCTCCCTGATGGTTCAGTGATTACAAATCCTCCTTCCAATGCAGAGGATGTGGGGTCATTCCCTGGTAGGGGAACTAAGATCCCACATGCCCTGGGGCAACTAAGTCTGAGTGTCATAACTAATACCCAATGCAATCAAATAAATAAATTAACTAAAAAAATAATAACAAAACTGAAACATATTATATTCTGATCCTAATTTGGACATAACTTATATAAAAAATATATGCACGCATGCTCAATCACTAAGTTTTGTCCAGCTCTTTGAGACCCCAAGGACTGTAGCTCACCAGGCTCTTTTTTCCATGGGATTTCCCAGGCAAGAAAACTGGAGTGAGTTGCTCTTTTCTTCTCCAGAGCATCTTGACTCCCCAGTTCCAAATACAATACCATTTTTCCACTGATTCATATCATCCTTCCAAAGATATATCTTTTCAGTTTTGACTTTCTTCTAACAGTGCTTTTTAATGCTTTTTCTATAAGACCTGTTTTCCCTAAAACCAGTAATAAATGTTACAAATTTTATAAATTTTCCTAAATGTTTATTTTTTTTTACTAATTTCCCTTCTGATATAGCATACCAATATTCATTTCTGTTTAATAGTAAAATAACAGAATCAAACATTTAAAAATATTAATATAAATTATAAATATATTTATATTGTGAATTTACTTTAAATGTAAGTATGTTGTATGATTTACTGAATGAAATTAATATCTGTACTCGATTAAAAATCATGACAAAATAGGCAAGACTTTTTTGCTATCTCTAGAAAAATGTAAATTGCATGCCAATTTTTAAAAAAGTATAATGACAAGACAATTAAAATAATAGATTTCTAAGAGAAACAGAGGAAGCAAGGTAATAGAGGGCTGAGTCTGGGATGTAAGTAAAGGCTCTTATACTTCATGATAAATTAGAGAACTGATCTAAAGCCTTATAAGAATGGGACACATTTCAAAGAGGTGGAATGAACTTGGGTATAGAATATTTAATATTTTCCAATCTTCTCTGTTCTGACACGTTGGACAAATACAGCATGTAAAATGAACAATCAAAGGTACAGGATTCCAATGTTTATGATTAGAAAACAGATTTAAAAAATTAAAATAAACATCATAAGCCATATTACTCATGAAAATAGATGTAAACAATTTCAACAATGGTAGCAAAGTCATTCCAGCAATTTGCATGAGGTGATTACTATATGATTGAACATTTTAGGGTATTGATCATTATAATTAAAAATATAAGCTATTGAAGGGTAAAATAATATAAATATTTGACATTTGTAGAAAGAGGCATATGATGAAATTCAACATTTGCTTATATTAAAAAAACTTTTGGTAAGCTAAAAAGAGAATGTCACAAATAGATAAAATAAAGCATTCTATTCGAGTTTCTGATCAAGACAATGAAACAAATAGCTGCAATAGATTGTCAATAATTTCTAATTTTGTATATTCAGAAATTATAGAGCTTATTCCAAGAAAATATCATTCATCAAAGAGAAACTCATAATGCAAATTGTGAATAAATATTTGTATAGACAATAATGAATATACCACATGGTTCTTGATGCCCTAATAAGTACAAGAAGACAAGAAAAAATAAGATGTGATTTTCAAAGAGTATTTGAACCTAATCATGGATATGAGACAATTGACTGCATCGGTAAAGTTGCTCAGTCATGTCCAACTCTTTGCAACCCCAGGCCTCCCTGTCCAACACCAGCTCTTGGAGTCTACCCAAACCCATGTCCATTGAGTTAGTGATGCCTCCAACTATCTCATTCTCTGTAGTCCCCTTCTCTTCCTGCCTTCAATCTTTCCCAGCATCAGGGTATTTACAAATGAGTCAGCGCTTTGCATCAGGTGGCCAAAGTATTGGAGTTTTAGCTTCAACATCAGTCCTTCCAATGAACACCTAGGACTGATCTGCTTTTGGATGGACTGGTTGGATCTCCTTGCAATCCAAGCGACTCTCAAGAGTCTTCTCCAACAGCACAGTTCATATAGAATAATAAAAGTTTATGGAGATCTCTTTATACACATCAAGAAAATTTAGCAGGATGACTGGATTTAAGAAAGCTGATAAAAAATAAATTACTCTTTTGTATATTAAGAAAAATTAAGAGCAACAGAAACTAAAATATCAATTATTTAGACTTAGAATTTATAATCATAAAAACAACGTTGTGTAAAAAGTTAGAAAACTTTTTTAATAGACACCGAAGGAAATGCACACAAACAGGAAAACTTACCATAAACATAAAGAGGAAGACTAGGTCACAAATACACTAAATTCTGTGAAAATTGATCAAAAACTAAGAGTAGTTGCAATGAGAATCTCAACAGGGATTTGGGTAAAAGTCAGCAAACTGATTCAAAAACTTACATGAAAATTCAAAGATTCAAAAACAGTCAAGACTTCCCAAAAGTAGAAATGGATAAGGTGAGGGAAATGCCTTAACAGGCAGCAATTTCTTGTAAATTGATAGCTATCAGAGTAGAGATATAAATACCAGCACAAAAAGAAACAAATTCACAAGAAGACACTAACAAAAAACACAAAAACAAGGATAGAGGAAGCAGAAAATAATTTTCAGTAGGTTGACAACTAGTTATCTATTTGCAGAAGAAAAATAAGTGTCTAATTCATACCCCACAACAACAAATTGATTCCAAATATATTATTTAAATGTAGAATTAAAAATTAAAAAAATAGCAGAAATTGGAAAAATTAAGAATTTAAGACACAAAATGTATAACTTTTGGATAAAAAGTACAGTTTTGCAATAATATGATTTTTTATCTTAGTTCAGTCGCTCAGTCATGTCTGACTCTTTGCAACCCCATGAATCACAGCACACCAGGCCTCCCTGTGCAAAACCAACTCCTGGAGTTCACCTAGACTCACGTCCATCGAGTCAGTGATGCCATCCAGCCATCTCATCCTCTGTCGACCCCTTCTCCTCCTGCCCCCAATCCCTCCCAGCATCAGAGTCTTTTTCAATGAGTCAACTCTTTTCATGAGGTGGCCAAAGTACTGGAGCTTCAGCTTTAGCATCATTCCTTCCAAAGAAATCCCAGGGTTGATCTCCTTCAGAATGGACTGGTTGGATCTCCTTGTAGTCCAAGGGACTCTCAAGAGTCTTCTCCAACATCACAGTTTAAAGCATCAATTCTACAGTGCTCAGCCTTCTTCACAGTCCAACTCTCACATCCATACATGACCACAGGAAAAGCCATAGCCTTGACTAGATGTGCCTTAGTCAGCAAAGTAATGTTTCTGCTTTTGAATATGCTATCTAGGTTTGTCATAACTTTTCTTCCAAGGAGTAAGCATCTTTTAACTTCATGGCTGCAGTCACCATCTGCAGTGATTTTGGAGCCCCCAAAATAAAGCCTGACACTGTTTCCACTGTTTCCCCATCTATTTCCCATGAAGTGATGGGACCAGATGCCATGATCTTCGTTTTCTGAATGTTGAGCTTTAAGCCAACTTTTTCACTCTCCTCCTTCACTTTCATCAAGAGGCTTATTAGTTCCTCTTCACTTTCTGCCATAAGGGTGGTGTCATCTGCATATCTGAGGTTATTGATATTTCTCCCGGCAATCTTGATGCCAGCTTGTGTTTCTTCTAGTCCAGCGTTTCTCATGATGTACTCTGCATAGAAGTTAAATAAGCAGGGTGACAATATACAGCCTTGACATACTCCTTTTCCTATTTGGAACCAGTCTGTTGTTCCAAGTCCAGTTCTAACTGTTGCTTTCTGACCTGCATACAGATTTCTCAAGAGGCAGGTCAGGTGGTCTGGTATTCCCATCTCTTTCAGAATTTTCCACAGTTGATTGTGATCCACACAGTCAAACGCTTTGGCATAGTCAATAAAGTAGAAATAGATGTTTTTCTGGAACTCTCTTGCTTTTTTGATGATTCAGCAGATGCTGGGAATTTGATCTCTGGTTCCTCTGCCTTTTCTAAAACCAGCCTGAACATCTGGAAGTTCACGGTTCATGTATTGCTGAAGTCTGGCTTGGAGAATTTTGAGCATTACTTTACTAGCGTATGAGATGAGTGCAATTGTGTGGTAGTTTGAGCATTCTTTGGCATTGCCTTTCTTTGGGATTGGAATGAAAACTGACCTTTTCCAGTCCTGTGGCCACTGCTGAGTTTTCCACATTTGCTGGCGCATTCAGTGCGGCACTTTCACAGCATCATCTTTCAGAATTTGAAATAGCTCTCCTGGAATTCCATCACCTCCACTAGCTATGTTTGTAGTGATGCTTTCTAAAGCCCACTTGACTTCACATTCCAGGATGTCTGCCTCTAGATGAGTGATCACACCATCGTGATTACCCGGGTCCTGAAGATCTTTTTTGTACAGTTCTTCCGTGTATTCTTGCCACCTCTTCTTAATATCTTCTGCTTCTGTTAGGTCCAGACCATTTCTGTCCTTTATCGAGCCCATCTTTGCATGAATTGTTCCCTTGGTATCTCTAATTTCCTTGAAGAGATCTCTTGTCTTTCCCATTCTGTTCTTCTCCTCTATTTCTTTGCATTGATCACTGAAGAAGGCTTTCTTATCTCTTCTTGCTATTCCTTGGAACTCTGCATTCAGATGCTTATATTTTTCCTTTTCTTCTTTCCTTTTCACTTCGCTTTTTTTTTTCACAGCTATTTGTAAGGCCTCGCCAGAGAGTCATTTTACTTTTTTGCATTTCTTTTCCATGGGGATGGTCTTGATCCCTGTCTCCTGTACAATGTCACAAACCTCATTCCATAGTTCATCAGGTACTCTATCTATTAGATCTAGACCCTTAAATCTATTTTTCACTTCCACTGTATAATCATAAGGGATTTGATTTAGGTCATACCTGAATGGTCTAATGGTTTTCCCCACTTTCTTCAATTTAAGTCTGAATTTGGTAATAAGGAGTTCATGATCTGAGCCACAGTCAGCTCCTGGTCTTGTTTTTGTTGACTGTATAGAGCTTCTCCATCTTTGGCTGCAAAGAATACAATCAATCTGATTTCAGTGTTGACCATCTGGTGATGTCCATGTGTAGAGTCTTCTCTTGTGTTGTTGGAAGAGGGTGTTTGCTATGACCAGTGCATTTTCTTGGCAAAACTCTATTAGCCTTTGCCCTGCTTCATTCCATATTCCAAGGCCAAATTTGCCTTTTACCCTAGGTGTTTCTTGACTTCCTACTTTTGCATTTCAGTCCCCTATAATGAAAAAGGGCATCTTTTGGGGATGTTACTTCTAGAAGGTCTTGTAGGTCTTCGTTGAACCATTCATCTTCAGCTTCTTCAGCATTACTGGTTGGGGCATAGATTTGGATTACTGTGATTTTGAATGGTTTGCCTTGGAAACAAACAGAGATCATTCTGTCGATTTTGAGATCCAAGTACTGTATTTCAGACTCTTTTGTTGTCCATGATGGCTACTCAATTTCTTCTGAGGGATTCCTGCCTGCAGTAGTAGATATAATAGTCATCTGAGTTAAATTCATCCATTCCAGTACATTTTAGTTCACTGATTCCTAGCATGTCGACCTTCACCCTTGCAATCTCCTGTTTGACCACTTCCAATTTGCCTCGATTCATGGACCTGACATTTCAGGTTCCTATGCAATATTGCTCTTTACAGCATTAGACCTTGCTTCTATTACCAGTCACATCCACAGCTGGGTATTGTTTTTGCTTTCGCTACATCCCTTCATTCTTTCTGGAGTTATTTCTCCACTATCTCCAGTAGCATATTGGACACCTACTGACCTGGGGAGTTCCTCTTTCAGTATTCTATCATTTTGCCTTTTCATACTGTTCATGGAGTTTTCAAGGCAAGAATACTGAAGTGATTTGCCATTTCCTTCTTCAGTGGACCACATTCTGTCAGACCTCTCCACCATGACCTGCCTGTCTTGGGTTGCCCCTTTGGCATGGCTTAGTTTCATTGAGTTAGACAAGGCTGTGGTCCTAGTGTGATTAGATTGACTAGTTTTCTGTTGAGTATGGTTTCAGTGTGTCTGCCCTCTGAAGCCCTCTTGCTACACTTACCATCTTACTTGGGTTTGTCTTACCTTGGGTGTGGGGTATCTCTTCACGGCTGCTCCAGCAAAGCACAGCCACTGCTCCTTTTCTTGGATGTGGGGTATCTCCTCACCACCACCACCCTTCCTGACCTTCAACGTGGGATAGCTCCTCTGGGCCCTCTTGTGCCCGCACAGCCAAAGTGACTGTAAATAAAAATCGAAGGAGATTTGGTATGACCTGGTATTAGTGAATTTCTCTGTTAGAGTTATACTTTACTAATTCTTCCAGAGATTAGTATTAGATACCTTAGCAATATACAGAATTCACCTCTTTAATATTGAGAGAGAGACAGAAAGACGATTGCCTTCCCTCATGACTCTGATGGTAGAGAATCTGTCTGCAGTACAGGAGGCCTGGGTTTGATCCTTGGTTCAGGAAGATTCCTTGGAGAAAGGAACAGCAACTCAGTCCAGTATTCTTGCCTGGAGAATCCCATGAACAACTGAGCAACTAACACTCACTTTCACTTTTCTTTCTTCTGCTATAATTCCAAAATATTACCATTCTTAACAATTAGGAATAATGACTTCACTGTAACATCTGTAAATTTTTTTAGAGTTCTAGAGTTTGAAAGCCTAGGTCTGGCAGTTCTAACGCATCATGAATTTATTTAAAATGTTTGCTTCACCCCCTTGTAAAAGAAGCCAAAACGTGGGTTTTTTTTTTTTAATTTTTAAAAATTTATTTATTTTTTAATTGAAGGATAATTGCTTTACAGAATTGTGTTGCTGCTGCTGCTGCTAAGTCACTTCAGTCGTGTCCGACTCTGTGTGATACCATAGACGGCAGCCCACCAGACTCCCCCATCCCTGGGATTCTCCAGGTAAGAACACTGGAGTGGGTTGCCATTCCCTTCTCCAATGCATGAAAGTGAAAAGTGAAAGTAAAGCTGCTTAGTCATGTCCGACCCTCAGCGACCCCATGGACTGCAGCCTTCCAGACTCCTCCATCCATGGGATTTTCCAGGCAAGAGTACTGGAATGGGGTGCCATTGCCTTCTCCGACAGAATTGTGTTGGCTTCTGCCAAACATCAACATGAATCAGCCATAGGTATGCATATGTCCTCTCCTTCTTGAACCTCCCTACCTCACCTCTCTACCCATCCCATCCCTCTAGGTTGTTACAGAGTCCTGGTTCGAGTTCCCTGAATCACAGAGCAAATTTGATTGGCTATCTATTTTACAATTGGTAATGTTGAGTAATGTTGACTAATATTGATTAAAAGTGCCAAAGTGAAAGTGTTAGTCACTCAGTCATGTCTGACCTTGGCAGCACCATGGACTGTAGCCCACCAGGCCCTTCAGTCCATGGAATGCTCTAGGCAAGAATACTGAAGTGGATTGTGATGCCCTTCTCCAGGAGATCTGCCCAATCCAGGGATCAAACGCAGGTCTCTCACATTGCAGGTGATTCTTTACCATTTGAGCTGCAAGAGAAGCCCCAATGTTAAAATCTCCCCCTTTTAAAGACTGGGAGTGTTTCTCTGGCCAAAAAAAAAAAAAATCGTATCTAAAAATCATGTGTCCTATTCTTTCTCACTTCATACACTGTAAATAAATGCAAATCTAAACTGTCAGACTTCCCTTAATAAATGACATTATAACAACATTGCCCATCACATTAAAGTGCAAAGGCATTGTTTGTCTATGAACCTATTAATATTTTCCTTTTTCCTGATTTAGGAAAATATAGAAAAAAATATCTGAAGAGGTAGAAACATACAACAGATTTAAAAAAGGAACAGATAATAAGAAATGCAGCTTACCTATGCTTTACCTGACTGTGACCAAATTCAACCACTGTCAAAACAGAATATATGACTGAAAGTATATTATGCTCAGAGAAGGCAATGGCACCCCACTCCATTACTCTTGCCTGGAAAATCCCATGGACAGAGGTGCCTGGTGGACTGCAGTCCATGGGATCGTGAAGAGTAGGACATGACTGAATGACTTCACTTTCACTTTTCACTTTCATGCATTGGAGAAGGAAATGGGAACCCACTCCAGTGTTCTTGCCTGGAGAATCCCAGGGGCGGGGGAGCCTGGTGGGCTACCGTCTATGGTATCACACAGAGTCGGACACGACTGAAGTGACTTAGCAGCAGCAGCAGCAGCATATCATGCTATTCTATGGGTTACAAGTATTTCTAAGATATTAATAGAATACAAAACTGAACTGCAGTGAGTTAGATGGAAGGGACGTGAGAGTCCTTCACAATCTATTGCTCTGTTCATAATTAGCAATAATGGAGTTTGGGATGATAATTAAGTTCTAAACAGATTGGAAGATGGAAAAAACTGGAATCAAAAGATACATTTCTAGCTCTACCTTTACCACTCAAGTGAAGTGAGTGAAAGTTGCTCAGTCGTGTCCAACTCTTTGAGACCCCATGGACTGTCTATGGAATTCTCTAGGCCAGAATGCTGGAGCGGATAGCCTTTCCCTTCTCCAGGAGGTCTTCCCAACCAAGGGACCGAACCCAGATCTCCCACTTTGCAGGCGGATTCTTTACTAGATGAGCCACAAGGAAAGCCCAAGAACACTGGAGTGGGTAGCATATGTCTTCTCCAGAGGATCTTCCCAACACAGAAATCAAACCAGGTTCTCCCATATTGCAGGAGGATTCAACTCAAACTTAAAGCCGAATGTAGCACTTTAAACATCCTAGTTACTTTGTTTTCAAAATGTGAGGTCTATAAAAATAATTATGTTTCCTCCTGTCTCTAAAATCTGATAATTCTAAATTTTCAGCTCCTTTCACATTTACTTTTCTGATCTATTTTTTGGATTATATTGACTCTCTGAATAATAAAAAATGTAGCAGGTTAAATATCATGTATAAAAACAAAAATACATCCTGTTCCTGATTTCTTTCTTTTTTTTTTTCCATATTTGACCACTACATATCTGAACTGATGAACTGAATTAATCTATGGTACCTAACACATTCTTGCCATCTTTATCAATCACCAAAGTTTGTCGTGCTAACTTTGAAATAGCTGTTGATAGTGTAGATATTTCACCCAATTCTAACAAAAAGAATTTAATGAGTGTTTAAAGTATGTGTGATTATGCTATTTGAAAATTATACATTTTCCAAGATAAGGATTAAATACAAATCAAAGGAAGTCAATATTTCATTATGAATGGAAGTGATTATATGTAGTCGGCAAACTTTGAAGCTTTCTGCACTAGCATACTGAATAATCAGCACTGTTGTTTTGTCATTATCAGTAGGGTTGCACTTTTGTAGCTTTTGAAATGCTTGCTGTTTGCATAGTTGAAGGTAAAGAGGAAAGTTTGTTTCCCACTAACACTTCATTGATTGTTTGCTCTTCATTGATAGTTTGTGACACTTTATCTCCCTGGCAGCTGGACTTTTTACCTGGCTTATATGGAGTGTTTTCATTAGAACCTAATTGATTTTGAAATTGATGAACACAGTGCTAGTATGCCTCTTATAAACTATTTCCTACACGGACTTTCTTTCTCCTAGAGTTATCAGAATAATTGCTCAGTATTTAAATGACAACTACAGAGAAACTGAAAAGTTACTTTGAACCAGTTCCGATGTGGTATTTGTTCCTTATCTAAAGCAAAGATTTCCTACATCACTCCTTGCCAAGTTTTACCTCACAAGAGTTGATTATTAAAAGAAGTGATGAATGTTTATGTAATTCACTTTAGATATCAATGTCTTTACAAAATGGGAGACAATTTTAAAGCATGCAATCTAAAAACAGTGTCATGAAAACTTTGATGAGTTTCAGTTCACTGTTTTTTGGTAAGTAAGCTATAAAGTTTCTGTCTCTAACTCCACTCTAAATATTTAGTGTGTGTGTGCGTATTTTTTAAGACTGAACTGTTCCTCAGTGACTTTTCAACATTTAGACAATGTTTTTGGTTCTTTTCTTTATGAAAATGGTTTTTAAATCAAATTACAACTTGATATTAGGTGGTCAAACTCAGTGTACTTACTGCCCTATTGTAAGAAAAATACAGCATGTTTGACTTTCTGTAAGAAAGCCCCAAGACTTAATGAGCTAAAGAAAGTCCTAAGTGAAATCCACTGACCTATTGTTTTGTTGTCCATAGGATTTAATAACCATGTGGAAAGCATTGTTCAGTGTACTAGAGGGTGGCCCCTTCAGGTGAAATCTTAAATGTACTAGGAAAACACATTGGGGACCTCCTCTTTCCATTCAATCCTAATCTCTTTCTTTCTGGGGCACTAAATTCATAGCTTCAAGTTGATTAAATTAAAAATTCAACTAAATACATATTCTTAAGTGGACACACTAGCTTTGGATGGAGCAACATATTTGAATATAATCAGTTTTCAGAAGTAATATTTATCTGATATAGCCTTTGCTATTTTCTATCAGAAGCTGTTCAGCATGTTTTGAATTAGAAAATTTAATACACACTCCAGAGATCAAAGGACCAGTAGTTAAAAGCTAAATATGAATATCTTAGTGCAATTTTCATTTTTCTGTTATATCGAGGATAAAAGACTATACAGAGTGTTATGTCCAAAAAAGCATCCTTTTATCATTTCTATATTTTTAAACTTTCCCCCAAACCAATTATTCTGTAATGCTTTGCCCTTATTATTCATTTTAAATCAAAGTCCACAATATGTAATTATTTCACAAAATTCTTCATTATCAGAAAACATCCTGTACTTCTAACATCAAGAATTATGTTAAAAATAGAACATTATTTCTATCTTGACATCTGAAGTAATATATCAATACATCCAAGAGGAAAAAAATACTCAGAAAAACCTACTTGTCTGAGGCTGATGTTCCCAGAACTAATAACATAAATTAAACTAAGGTTTTCAGATACTTGGATGAAGAAACAGCATTCGGAAATATACCCCCAACAATCACTTCCATCTGCGAGATGAAAAGTTTCAGCTTTCCTCACATCCTGTCAAGTGGCCTGGTTTATTGAAAAGTCTAAAGTAGATGTGCTACAAAGCTAACACCCTGAAATACATAGAATTTAGTCACTAGATGATCAAACACTACAACTGGACTTTGCAATTTTAAGGACAAGAATTATGTCCTCTATTTGAATTTCTAGCACTTAATATATTACTTGGGATTTTCTAGGTGATCAATGATCAGTATATATTTATTATGTATGTTTTTGTTGAACTAGTAGCTTATTCTCATAAAACTATAATACTAAAGCAGAATAAAAAAAAAGAGCTGGAATACATGGAATTTCTCTGTGCTTGTGGGTGATTTAATTAGGTACAATATGCTATACTTTAAGACTTGGTTAAGTGATCAGTGCATATTTCTGTATTTATTCTACATCCTGAGAACTACAATAACCCAGATATGCAGATGACACCACCCTTATGGCAGAAAGTGAAGAGGAGCTAAAAAGCCTCTTGTTGAAAGTGAAAGAGGAGAGTGAAAAAGTTGGCTTAAAGCTCAACATTCAGAAAACGAAGATCATGACATCCGGTCCCATCACTTCATGGGAAATAGATGGGGAAACAGTAGAAACAGTGTCAGACTTTATTTTTTGGGGCTCCACAATCACTGCAGATGGTGATTGCAGCCATGAAATTAAAAGACGCTTACTCCTTGGAAGAAAAGTTATGACCAACCTAGATAGCATATTCAAAAGCAGAGACATTACTTTGTCGACTAAGGTCCGTCTAGTCAAGGTTATGGTTTTTCCTGTGGTCATGTATGGATGTGAGAGTTGGACTGTGAAGAAGGCTGAGCGCCGAAGGATTGATGCTTTTGAACTGTGGTGTTGGAGAAGACTCTTGAGAGTCCCTTGGACTGCAAGGAGATCCAACCAGTCCATTCTGAAGGAGATCAACCCTGGGATTTCTTCGTAAGGAATGCTGCTAAAGCTGAAGCTCCAGTACTTTGGCCAGTTTATGCGAAGAGTTGACTCATTGGAAAAGACTCTGATGCTGGGAGGGACTTGGGGCATGAGGAGAAGGGGATGACCGAGGATGAGATGGCTGGATGGCATCACGGACTCAATGGGCGTGAGTCTGAGTGAACTCCAGGAGTTGGTGATGGACAGGGAGGCCTGGTGTGCTGCGATTCATGGGGTCGCAAAGAGTCAGACACAACTGAGCGACTGAATGGAAAGGATTTTCTTTCTGAACAATTATGAGGGGTACATCTGCTAACTTCTGAGTTGCTGAGAGATCTATACCATCTTGTGGATTAGTTTTCAGTGACATCAAATACTATCATCAGTTGGTTTTATAAAAATGAACTGAATGTCAGAGAGTGATATTCACTTATAAATTAGTTTTTTGGTTCTGAGTATTCAGTTCAGTTCAGTTGCTCAGTCATGTCCAACTCTTTGCGACTTCATGAACCACACATGCCAGGCCTCCCTGTCCATCACCAGCTGCCAGAGTCTACCCAAACCCCTGTCCATTGAGTCAGTGATGCCACCCAACCATCTTATTTTCTGTTGTCCCCTTCTCCTCCTGCCTTCAATTTCCGCATCATCATGGTCCTTTCAAATGAGTCAGCTCTTCGCATCAGGTGGCCAAAGTATTGGAGTTTCAGCTTCAACATCAGTCCTTCCAATGAATACCCAGGACTGATCTGCTTTAGGATGGACTGATTGGATCTCCTTGCAGTCCAAGGGACTCTCAAGAGTCTTCTCCAACACCATAGTACAAAAGCATCAATTCTTTGGTGCTCAGCTTTGCTTATAGTCCAACTCTCACATCCATACATGACTATTGGAAAAACCATAGCCTTGACTAGATGGAACGTTGTTGACAAAGTAATGTCTCCGCTTTTCAATATGCCATCTAGGTTGGTCATAACTTTCCTTCCAAGGAGTAAGCATCTTTTAATTTCATGGCTGCAATCACTGTCTGCAGTGTTCTTGGAGCCCAAAAGAATAAAGTCAGCAACTGTTTCCACTGTTTCCCCATCTATTTGCCATGAAGTAATGGGACCAGATGCCATGATCTTAATTTTCTGAATGTTGAACTTTAAGCCAACTTTTTCACTGTCCTCTTTCACTTTCATCAAGAGGCTCTTTAGTTCTTCCTCACTGTCTGCCATAAGGGTGGTGTCATCTGCATATCTGAGTATTCAGGCATCCTAAAAAGTTATGATTTATGACATTTTACTTCATGAACAGGCAATAAAGATATTCTTTTAGCTAGGAAGAATGGAGTAATATAAAAGTTATTCAGGCAAGATTATTTGAAGGAGATTTAATTGACTTTTATAATTAGTATTTATAGTTTAAAATTCCTATGTTCATAATACATAAAATAAATGATTATTAACAACAAGCCCACTCAGAAAAAAAATGAAAATTTTATTTATTACACAATAATTTTTAAACATCCTCTTTTATTGTTATTGCTACCAAAAAACCTTCTCATAAAAATTCAACTGAGCATTTATTTTCTATTGTCTTTTTATTTTCTCTCACATATTCTCAGAGCAGGTGAAATATTGCTATGCCTTCAAAAGAAACATTGATAGAATCTTCTCTGTCTTAATTTTAAAAGTTTTTACAGAAATTTCTTGATTATAAAGAGAACATGCACAATGTATTATTTTTAGCTTTCTTAAACATTGCTGGTGTTTAAGAATTTTGGTTGTTAACTTATACATTTTCAAAATATGATTTAGTTTAAAAATTACCTAAACTTTTATTTTCTAAGTGAATGCACTGTATCCTAACATGAGTATATGTGTGCTATGCCTCTTGTTGTTGTTCAGTCTCTCTGTTATATCCGAAACTGCAAATCCATGGACGGCAACACGCCAGGCTTCCCTGTCCTTCACCATCTCCAAGAGCTTGCTCAAACTCATATCCATTGAGTTGGTGATGCCATCCAACCATCTCATCATCTGTTGTCCCCTTCTCCTCCTGCCTTCAATCTTTCCCAGCATCAGGGTATTTTCTAATGAGCTGGCTCTTTACATCAGGTGACCAAAGTATTGGAGCTTCAGCTTCAGCATCAATCCTTCCATTGAATATTCAGGACTGATTTTCTTTAGGTTTGACTGTTTTAATCTCCTTGCAGTCCAAGGGATACTCAAGAGTCTTCTCCAACACCACAGTTCAAAAGCATCAGTTCTTCAGCACTCAGCCTTCTTTATGGTCGAACTCTCACATCCATACATGACTACTGAAAAAAACCATATCTTTGACATCAACCTTTGTCACCAAAGTAATGTCTCTGCTTTTTATCATGTGAAGTTTTTCATAGCTTTTCTTCCAAAGAGCAAGCGTTTTTTAATTTCATGGCTGCTGTCAGCATCTGCATAGATTTTGGAACTCAAGAAAATGAAGTCTGTCACTGTTTCCATTTTTCTCCATCTCTTTGCCATGAAGTTATGGGACCAGATGCCATAATCTTCTTTTTTTGAATTGTTCCATGCCTGTACAAAAGCAATTTAAAATTTTATATGTTTGCAAAAAGTACATCTGTCCCCTCTCTCTTTTTCTTCTTTTTTCTCTCCCTTAGATACACACACACACACACACACACACACACCCCTACATATTTAGGCTAAATTTAATCATGGAAAGCAAATTAAGAAATGCCACACCCAGAAACACACAGGGTTTATTTCAATATCTTAGACATAATGAATGGTAAATCAAAATACTTGTTGATTAGAACTGTACAAAATATTTTATTGTTTCATATATTTAAATCAATTTTAGTGAAAAATAAATCATTTAAAGATTATCATAAATATATATATTTTATATACTATGTAAATTGTAATACTATGGTTATACATAGGTAATGAAAATATACCCACAATATGAACACATGTAAGCTAACCTGTACATCAAAGAATAGAGACAATCAACAGATTTCATTTACAGAGAATATTTTTAATGAACATCGCTGGAATGCTTCCCATTCTCACTTCCTGTTAATCAGAGTTGAATGAGGATAAAATTTGACTAGTGCTAAATAATATTTTGAAACTTCACAAATGCCGTATTACTAATATTCCACCTTTGGCCTTTGTTATACTGTATGAGAAATACCTAGAAAAAGAAAACTCTTTTTTCCCACTATTCATAATGTTTTTATTTTTTGTAAACTTTTACTTTATATTAGTATATAGCCGATTAACAATGCTGTGATAGTTTCAGGTTACATGTTTCCATTCGTGTTTCTATATATACATGTTTCCATTCATCCCCAAACTCCTCTCTCATCCAGGCTGCCACATGACATTAAGCAGAGTTCTGTTGCTGTACAGTAGGTTCTTGTTGATTATCAATTTTAAATACAGCAGTGTGTACTTGTTGATCCCAAACTCCGTAGCTATCTTTTCCCTCGCCCTTTCCCTGTGATAACCATAAGTTTGTTCTCCAAGTCTATGACTTTGTTTGTGTTTTATAAGTAAGTTCATTTGTAAAGAAATCTATTTTTAATGAGAAATTATTTTATGAATCTGCTCTCCAATATATAAATAACATGTGGCTATTGTTACAGTATGCATATTATGTCTCATCATAATATGTGGCAGGACAGTACAGGGTCAAGAAGAGAAAATTCTTCAGTAAGACATGTGCGTGTGTGCTAAGTAACTTCAGTCATGTCCAACTTTTTGCGGTCCTATTGACCGAGTCTGCTAGTCTCCTCTGTCCATGGATTTCTCCAGGCAAGGGTACTGGACTGGGTTGCCATGCCCCCCTCCAGGGGATCGTCGCCACCCAGGGACTGAAGCATAGTCTCCTACATCTATCTGCACTGGCAGGAGGGTTCTTTACAGTTAGTGCCATTCAGTTCAGTCGCTCAGTCGTTTCTGACTCTTTGCAACCCCATGAATTGGAGTACACCAGGCCTCGCTGTCCATCACCAATTCCCGGAGTTCACTCAGACTCACATCCATCGAGTCAGTGATGTCATCCAGCCATCTTATCCTCTGTCATCCCCTTCTCCTCCTGCCCCCAATCCCTCCCAGCATCAGAGTCTTTTCCAATGAGTCAACTCTTCGCATGAGGTGGCCAAAGTACTAGAGTTTCAGCTTTAGCATCATTCCTTCCAAAGAAATCCCAGGGCTGATCTCCTTCAGAATGGACTGGTTGGATCTCTTTGCAGTCCAAGGGACTCTCAAGAACCTTCTCCAACATCACAGTTCAAAAGCATCAATCCTTCGGCGCTCAGCCTTCTTCACAGTCCAACTCTCACATCCATACATGACCACTGGAAAAACCATAGCCTTGACTAGATGGACCTTAGTCAGCAAAGTAATGTCTCTGCTTTTGAATATGCTATCTAGGTTGGTCATAACTTTTCTTCCAAGGAGTAAGCTTCTTTTTTTCATGGCTCCAGTCACCATCTGCAGTGATTTTGGAGCCCAAAAAATAAAGTCTGACACTGTTTCCACTGTTTCCCCATCTATTTCCCATGAAGTGATGGGACTGGATGCCATGATCTTCCTTTTCTGAGTGTTGAGCTTTTCAGCTTTAGCATCATTCCTTCCAAAGAAATCCCAGGGCTGATCTCCTTCAGAATGGACTGGTTGGATCTCCTTGCAGTCCAAGGGACTCTCAAGAGTCTTCTCCAACACCACAGTTCAAAAGCATCAATTCTTTGGCACTCAGCCTTCTTTACAGTCCAGCTCTCACATCCATACAGGACCACAGGAAAAACCATACTCCTGACTAGATGGACCTTAGTCAGCAAAGTAATGTCTCTACTTTTGAATATGCTATCTAGATTGGTCATAACTTTTATTCCAAGGAGTAAGCGTCTTTTAATTTCATGGCTGCAGTCACCATCTGCAGTGATTTTGGAGCCCCAAAAACTAAAGTCTGACACTGAGTCCACTGTTTCCCCATCTATTTCCCATAAAGTGATGGGGCCAGATGCCATGATCTTCGTTTTCTGATTGTTGAGCATTAAGCCAACTTTTTCAGTCTCCTCTTTCACTTTCATCAAGAGGCTCTTTAGTTCCTCTTCACTTTTTGCCATAAGGATGGTGTCATCTGCATTATCTGAGGTTATTGATATTTCTCCTGGCAATCTTGATTCCAGCTAGTGTTTTTTCCAGTACAGCATCGTGGTGGACAGGTCTGACAGAACGTGGTCCACTGGAGAAGGGAATGGCAAACCATTTCAGTATTCTTGCCTTGAGAATCCCATGAACAGTATGAAAAGGCAAAACGATAGGATACTGAAAGAGGAACTCCCCAGCTCAGTAGGTGCCCAATATGCTACTGGAGATCAGTGGAGAAATAACTCCAGAAAGAATGAAGGGATGGAGCCAAGGCAAAAACAATACCCAGCTGTGGATGTGACTGGCGATAGAAGCAAGGTCCAATGCTGTAAAGAGCAATACTGCATAGGAACCTGGAATGTCAGATCCATGAATCAAGGCAAATTGGAAGTGGTCAAACAAGAATATACTATCTAGGTAAACTTTATTTCACATTTTCCTTGTTACTGAGTTCAGCTTTATGTAAGATGCACATATGCACACCACCTTTATAATTAAGATAGTCTGGAATACATCGTTATGGGGGTAAGACCAAACATTCTAGAAAATCATAAATTCTCAAAACTACATGCTTTTCTCCAGAAAGCTGAATTTTTTCAAAGAGCAATGCTGACACATAAGGAAGTCTCATTTCCATTAAAACCTTGGAAAGCATAAAATGACAGCACAAACCCAGAAATTTAAAAAAAAAATAAATTAAGTAGTGACAAATTCCTAGTAACATATAAAACATTGAACAATTATGTTGTTTATTCAAATATTGTTCATATTTACCAAGTAGCAGTCCACAACTGTTAAAAGATAAATACTTCTATTAAATACTTTCGTGATAACATACATCATGCATTAAAAACAGGCAGATTTTAATCAGATACACAAAATAATAGTCAATAATTCAATCCCAAGACAGCATCACTAACCAACTCTTTATGTCTATAGTGGCTAGTTACATACTGTAAACTGTTTTACATACACTCAGATGAAATAAATAAAGATCAATATCAACTAATCAAAAACATCAGTATTTACATTTTGTTAAAGTATACAAACATCTAAAGCACTAAAAAGTTTTCCTGTAAATATTAGCCCTCTGTCAACTTTGTAACTTGAAATCTCTTTATCCCCTTTAAGTTCATATTCTAAATTCTTTCATTTTCTAATAACAGTAATGTAAATTTTAACATTGTTCAACACTTTGTAACATTTAAAACAAACACACACACAAATATGAAGCAGTGCATATCTAGGAAAAGCCCCAACCACCTACCTTTAAACTAGATTCATAGTCTGTGTTCACTTTGAACATAAGCCCAAGTCGTAAATGAATCTCCTTTGCTCGACAAAAGCTGGGCTCAACATAAAGCACCTCTTGAAATGCTTTAATTGCCCTTGAAGAATACAAATGGAAGAAAGTATAAGATTAATATTAACTATATTTGCCTAGGGAGTACAGAAAATACAATGATTATACAATTTAAAAGCAAATGCCAACTTTAAAACACTGAACGAATCGTGCAATATATTAGAAAACTCCTCTAACTCCTCACATCATTTGGCAAAATTGTGAAATAAATTTACTAACTTTTCTATGTAAATAACCAATTAAAATTCTCCGAAACAACTCAGAGAAGACAATACAAGAATGACATGAAGTTGAGAATGACATGAAGGTAAGAAGACTAATCTTGTTCTATACTGTTTCATATAAGTTTACTTTTAGAAGGCTTCAGTTCAGTTCAATCACTCAGTAGGGTCCAACTCTTTGTGACCCCATGGACTGCAGCATGGCAGGCTCCCTAACCATCAAGCAAACTCATGTCCATTGAGTCGGTGATAATACCCAGCCATCTCATCATCTGTTGTCCCCCTCCTCTGGCTTTCCATCTTTCCCAGCATAAGGGTTGTTTCAAATGAGTCAGTTCTTTGCATCAGGTGGTCAAAGTATTGGAGCTTCAGCATCAGTCCTTCCAATGAATAGTCAGCATTTATTTCCTTTAGGGTGGACTGGTTGGATTTCCTTGCTATCCAAGGGACTCTCAAGAGTCTTCTCCAAAACAATAGTTCAAAAGCATTAATTCTTCAGTGCTCAGTTGTCTTTATAGTCCAACTCTCAAATCCATACATGACTACTAGAAAAACCGTAACTCTGACCAGACAGACGTTAGTTGGCAAAGTGATGTCTCTGCTTTTTAGTATGCTGTCTAGGTTGGTCTTAACTGTTCTTCCAGGGAGTAAGCAGCTTTTAATGGCTGCAATCACCAACTACAGTGCTTTTGGAGCCCCCAGAAATTTCCATTATTTCTCTATCTATTTGCCATGAAGTGATGGGACCAGATGCCATGAGCTTCGTTTTCTGAATGCTGAGCTTTAAGCCAACTTTTTCACTCTCCTGTTTCACATTCATCAAGAGGCTCTTTAGTTCTTCTTCACTTTCTGCCATAAGGGTTGGTGGCATCTGCCTATCTGACATTATTAATATTTCTCCTGGCAGTCTTGATTTCAGCTTCTGCTCTCTCTAGCCCAGCATTTCTGATGATGTACTCTGCATAGAAGTTAAATAAGCAGGTGACAACATGCAGCCTTGATGTACTCCTTTTCCTATTTAGAACCAGTCTATTGTTCCATGTCTAGCTCTAACTATTGCTTCCTGACCTGAACATAGATTTCTCAAGTGGCAGGTCAGGTAGTTTGGTATTCCCATCTTTTTCAGAATTTTCCAGTTTGTTGTGATCCAAATAGTCAAAGGCTTTGGCACAGTCAATAAAAAACTATGTTCTTCTGGAACTCTCTTGCTTTTTCTATGATCCAATGGATGTTGGCAATTGGATCTCTGGTTCCTCTGCTTTTTCTAAATCCAGCTTGAACATCTGGAAGTTCTCAGTTCACATATGTTGAAGATAGGCTCGAAGAATTTTAAGCATTACTTTGTTATCATGTGAGATGAGTTTAGTTGTGTAGCAGTTTGAGCATTGTTTGGCATTGCCCCTCCTTGGGACTGGAATGAAATCTGACCTTTCCCAGTCCCGTGGCCACTGCCGAATTTTGCAAATTTGCTGACATAATGAGTGCAGCACTTGCACAGCATCATCTTTCAGGATTTGAAATAGCTCAACTAGAATTCCATCATCTCCACTAGCTTTGTTTGTAGTGATGCTTCCTAAGCCCACTTGACTTCACATTCCAGGATGTCTGGCTCTAGGTGAGTGATCACACCATCATGATTATCTGGATCATGAAGATTTTTTTTTGTATAGTGCCTCTAGGTATTCTTGCCACTTCTTCTTAATATCTTCTGCTTCTGTTAAGTGCATACCATTTTTGTCCTTTATTGTGCCCATCTTTGCATGAAATGTTCCCTTGGTATCTCTAATTTTCTTGAAGAGATTTCTAGTCTTTCTCAATTTATTGTTTTCCTCTATTTCTCTGCACATATCATTGAATAAGGCTTTCTTATCACTCCTTGCTACTCTCTGGAACCCTGCATTCAAATGGGTATATCTTTCCTTTTCTACTTTCCTTTTCACTTCTTTTCTTTGCTCTGCTATATACTGTGTGTATATATATATATAGTAAGTCCACCTCAGACCACCATTTTGCCTTTTTGCATTTCTTTTTCTTGGGGATGGTCTTGATCACTGCCTGCAGTACAATGTCCCAAACCTCTGCCCAGAGTTCTTCAAGTACTCTGTCTATCATATCTAATCCATTGAATCTGTTTCTCATTTCCACTGTGTAATCGAAAGGGATGTGATTTAGCATTTGATTTGATTCATAAGGCTTATTTTTACCTATCACACCTATCACACTTTACATTCTGCTTGGAATCTATTTTAACTACAGTATGACTCAAAAATGGACTAGTAATTTTTTTTGCAGTATAGGCTTACTACTGTACCAAATGATCTGTGGAAAAATACTCTTGCCCTGATGGCAATAGAGTGCTACCACTAACATAAGTCAAGGATCCATGTTTATGGAACTGTTCCTAACTTCCGTAATCAATTTCAATGTTCTTTTGTCTATCATGCTCTATTTCTATTCTACCCTTCACTAGTCTGTCATATTAACAGGTTTTTATTATTAATGCAGAAAATCTAGATAAGTTGGAAATATTTTTATAAGTACTTCAGTTCAGTTCAGTTCTGTCACTCAGTAGTGTCCAACTCTTTGTGACCCCATGAATCGCAGCACACCAGGTCTCCCTGTCCATTACCAACTCCCAGAGTTCACTCAGACTCATGTCCATTGAGTCAGTGATGCCATCTTATCCTCTGTTGTCCCCTTCTCCTCCTGCCTCCCATCCCTCCCAGCATCAGAGACTTTTCCAATGAGTCAACTCTTCGCATAAGGTGGCCAAAGTACTGGAGTTTCGGTTTCAGCATCATTCCCTCCAAAGAAATCCCAGGGCTGATCTCCCTTAGAATGGACTGGTTGGATCTCCTTGCAGGCCAAGGGACCCTCAGAGTCTTCTCCAATACTATAGTTCAGAAGCATCAATTCCTCTGCGCTCAGCCTTCTTTACAGTCAAACTCTCACATCTATACATGACCACTGGAAAAACCATAGCCTTGACTGGACGGACCTTTGTTGGCAAAGTAATGTCTCTGCTTTTCAATATGCTACCTAGGTTGCTTTTCTTCCAAGGAGTAAGCATCTTATAAGTACTTGGAATATGTGAATTATTACTTCTTCAAAAATAAGTTTGACAGGAGAGACAGAGAGTCTATTTTTGAATCTCAATTATTCTATTCTCTCAAAACCTCTAAAATCACTATTAGGATTGTAAATATTTCCTATAATATAAAGAGGACTCTTTATATTATAAAAGAAAGTATAGCAGTCATACAACAATTTAGGAGTAAGCAATATACCACATGCCTTTAGTAAGCTTTATTACAGTCAAAATTCTACTTCTCAAATTCTGTGGTTATATTACATTCACTGCAAAAACAAGTATTTCAAAAAGATTTTCTCTGGGAAATACACAGACATCATATAAAGATGAGTTGTTATAAACCATAATCATCTTTCACACTAACTTAACCCTGTCATACATTTATCAAGTAATAAGCATTTTGAATCTACAGATTTATCGCTCATGATTTTACATTTTTACCTTCCCTCTAACAGAGTTCATGAGTTATCATAAGTACCAGAAACTTTTCACTGTAAGTCACACTTCTCTATTTTGAAAACTTATAGTTCTTTGTTCTAAGTCTTATACTATATTTCACATACATTTTTTCTATCTAAAATGACTGTATGTGCACAACTGCAAGGGATGATTTTAAAATATCAATTTTTCCATCTTTATAGGACAAAGTACAGTAAATTATCCCATTTAGTGTAACTTACTTCTAAACATATCTCACTAAAAACCCTGTTAAGTCCTACTGCTAGCTTCCATAATCATCTATCCTCTTTCCATTTGTAACTGACCATAAGTAAATTTATGAATCCAATGCCAGTAACAGTTTTGTTAAAAGAAAGGAAGAAAGGGAGGGAGGCAGAAAGGAAAGAAGAGGGAGGGAAAAAAAAAAGAAAATCCTTTTTTTTAAAAGTATGGAATATGTTTTAAATTATTATCATCTTGAACTTGAAGCCTCCTTCCAATACTAAATAAATGACTAAGAAAAACTGAATAAAAATGGACATATTTTATTTTCCTTGTCAACAAAATTTTAAAATTTAAATGATCTCTAAGATCTTTTCTACTTCTAAAGTTCAGATTTTTAAGTTGTGTGAAAAGGATTTTCAGGCAATTTACAGGCCTTAAAATTGTCCCAATTCACAATCAATTTCAAATAGGATTCAAAATAAAAGATAAGTGAATTATGTTTAACACCCGTTAAACATATATTTATGTTATCTCTTATGGTTAAGAGATCTTTTTTTAAGAGACATATTCTTAGGTAAGAAATATAGTTCATTTTAAAAAGTGTTGTAACATCTATAATTATCCAGAAGTTTATGCAGCAAACTTCAGAACATGAAAAAATTAATTCACCAAAAAGCCAAAGTAAATATTATGTAGGCAAGTCACACAATTAAAAGCTGAATGTTTCTTCACCTTTGTGAAACCAAAACAAATACTGGTCAATGTATATTTAACAACTCTGTATTAAATATTCAGAATGACCTACAGGACATGGTTACAAACACAAGTTATACACCCATTTACCTTTCTTTGAATTCTTATAGTACTTAAACGAAAAATTTTAAAGGACAAAACCAAAAAAGTTTCCTATTGTTTGCAGTTTATAAAATCTTACATATTACTATCACAGTTAATCCTCAATACTAAAGAGGTTATCATTATTCCTACTGAGGAAGATAGATAATTTATAATCAAGTTAGCAAATATGCTGACTGAAGGGAATGATGGCTAAACTTGATTTGAATCTACAAAGGAAAATATGCTACTAATGAGATGAGAGCTTACTGACACTAAAATATTTAATGCGCTGGTCATTTATATGTGCTTATATACACACACAGAGGGAAAAGATCTGATGTAAGTCAACTTACCAGTGAAATGCATTGTAATAGAAGTAAACCAAACCAAGGCCATATAAAAATGCAGCATTCTGTTAAAAAAAAAACATTTAAAAGCTTTTATGTTTATTGTTCATGTTATTAAGAAGAAACACAGAACATAAGATGCTCCTCAGTTCTAAAAATTCTATCGTATATTACAGAATAATGAGAAGAAACAATGAATTCATGAACCAACAGGTAATACAGAAGCCAAAAGCCTTGAAGAAATATTTTGTTTCTTTTCATTAAGCTCATTAAGTTGAAAACAATTTTTTCAACTCCTAAAAACACCTGTGAAACCAGAAATTTGTTCCAAATAGTCATAGCAATCCAGAGAATGAGGATGAAGTTGAAGCAATTACATTTTCTGATTTCAAACCACACTATGATGCTGTACTAATTAACAACAATATGGTAATAGGCGCTATAAAAATAACAGCCAGAAACTGAAAGAACAAAATCAAGAATATAGAATGAAACCCACATATTATGGTCAACTAATTTTTCACGGGGGAGCAAAGAATATCTAATTGCAAAGGGATAGACTCTTTATCTCTTTAAAAATGATGTTAGGGAAAATGGATAAACCCCTGCAAACTGCTGAAATTGGACTCTTTTCTAATACTTGAAGAAGGGAACAGAAATACAATCCAGTATTCTTGCTGCAGAGTCCCATGGACAGAAGACCCAGGTGAGCTATGGTCCGTGGCATTGCAAAGAGTTGGACACAGTTGAGAGGCTAACAAATACTACTCACAAAAAGTAACTTAAAATGGATTAAGACCTAACACACAAAGGCTTATACCATAAACCTTCCTTGAAGAAAATATAGGAAAGAAGCTCCCCAACTTGGGTTTAATCAAATTCTTATACATAGCACAACAGCAAAATAAAATATCAACAAAGAGAACTAGATAAAACATGAAAACTTCTACCAAAAGAAATAATTAAAAACATAAAAAATTCTACAGATTGGAAGAAATTTTCCAAATGTTGCAACATTCAAGATTCATGGAAAGAGCTTAAAATATAAAAATTACAAGAAACTGATGTCAACCCTTACAGATAACTTTGAGAAGTTCAAGGTTTCAGTTCAGGAAATAACTGCCAATAAGAAGGAAACAGCAAGAGAAACAGAATCAGAAGTAGAGCTTGAAGAGATACTGAATCATTGTAATTTATGATAAAACTTTGAGAGGTTGCTCTTTACAGATGAACAAAGGAAACTCTTTCTTGAAATGGAATATACTACTGATGAAAATGCTGTGAAGACTACTGAAATTTAAAAAAAGGATTTAGAATATTACATAAACTTAGTTGTTAAAGCAAAAGCAGAGACCGTCTGAATAGCAAAATGACTACAATTTTGAAAATTCTAGTGTGGGTTAAACAATGCTATCAAACACCATTTGTACTACTGAAAAACTACATTCAGTCAATGTTGCAAACTTCACTGTGGAACAAGAAACAGCCACACCAATCCTAATCTTCAGTAAACATCATGATCAGTTAGGAGACATCAACATCAAGAAAACACATTCCACCAAAAAGATTATCAGACATTGAAGGCTCAAAATATAACATTTTTTAGCAACTAAATATTTATATCTTATTTTTTTTAACTTTTACTTGACTTATTTTTTGCTGTGTTGTAGAATTTACTTGTTTTTAAGAATTTTGTTGAAGTAAAGTGTCGGACATGACTGAGCGACTTCAGTTTCACGTTTCACTTTCATGCACTGGAGAAGGAAATGGCAACCTACTCCAGTGTTCTTGCCTGGAGAATCCCAGGGGTGGCGGAGCCTGGTGGGCTGCTGTCTATGGGGTCGCACAGAGTCGGACATGACTGAAGCAACTTAGCAGCAGCAGTAGCAGCATACTTGATTTACAATATAAGTATTTTAAAATAAATGTGTGTACTTTTTCTTAATTTATTTTTGAATGCACTAAGTCTCTTGCTACCTGAGCTTTCTCCAGTTACAGTGAATCAGAACTACTTCTGGTGTATGGGAGGGCTGCTCATTGCTGCGGCTTCTCTTGCTGCAGAACATGGGCTCTAGAGAGCAGGGGTCCAACAGTTTTGCACACAAGCTTAGCTGACCCTTCACATGTGGGATCTTCTGCCCCAGGAATCAAATGCATGTTCCCTGCATTGGTAGGCAGACTTTTAATCACTGCACCTCCAGGGACATCCTTGTACATTTATTTTTCAAGACATGTTACTGCACACTCAATAAAACTACACTACAGTGTACATATAATTTTTTTAAGCACTAAAAAATAAAAGAAAACTAGTATCACTCACTTTACTGCAATATCTGATTGACTGTAGTGGTCTGGGTTTTATCCTCATCCATAAGAGAGCAGACATAATGAAAACCAGAATCACAGAAAACTAACCAAACTCATCACTTGGATAACAGCCTTGTATAACTCAACAAAACTGAGCCATGCCATGTAGGGCCATCCACGATGGACGAGTCAAGTGGAGAGATCTGACAAAATGTGGTCCACTGCAGAAGGGAATGGCAATCCACTTCAGCATTTTTGTCTTGCGAACTTCAGAATCAGGATGAAATGGCAAAAAGATATGACACTGAAAGATGAACTTTCCAGGTGGCTATGTGCCCAATATACTCCTGGAGAAGAGTTGAGAAATAGCTTCAGAAGGAATGAAGAGGCTGAGCCAAAGCAAAAAACAATGGCCAGTTGTGGATGTGCCTAGTGGTGAAAATAAAGTCCAATACTGTAAAAAACAATATTGCATAGGAACCTGGAATACTAGGTCCATGAATCAAGGTAAATTGGAAGCTGCCAAACAGGAGATGGCAACAGTGAACATCGACATTTTAGGAATTGGTGAACTAAAATGGACTGGGATGGGTGAGTTTAATTCAAATGACCATATGTCTACTACTGTGAGCAACAATCCCTTATAAGAAATGGAGCAGCCTTCACAGTAAACAAGAGTCTGAAATGCAGTACTTGGGTCCAGTCTCAAAGATAACAGAATGCTCTCAATTCATTTGTAAGACAAATCATCAGTATCACAGCAATCTAAGTCTTTGTCCAGCCACTGATGCCAAAGAAGCTAAACAGTCCTATAAAGACCTACAAGACCTTCTAGAACTAACACCAAAAAGAGATGTCCCTATCATCACAGGGGACTGGATGCAAAAGCAGGAACTCAGGAGATACTTGGAGTAACAGGCAAGTTAGGACTAGAAGTACAAAATGAAGTAGGTAAAAAGCTAACAGCATTTTGCCAAGAGAACAGAGTCATAGCAAACACCGTCTTTCAACAACACAAGAGACGACTCTACACATCGACATGACCAGATGGCCAATACCGAAATCAGTTTGATTATTTTCTTCACAGCCAAAGATGGAGAAGTTCTATACAGTCAGAAAAAAAGAAAAACAAAGCAGGAACTGACTGGGGCTCATATCATGAATTCCTTATTACAAAATTTGGACTTGAAAAAAAGTAGTGAAAACCACCAGGCACTTAGGTATGACCTAAAATCCCTTATGATTACACAGTGGAAATGACAAATAGATTCAACAGATGAGATATGATAGACACCTGAAGAACTATGGACACAGGGTCATAACGCTGTACAGGAAGCAATGATCAAAACCATCCCCAAGAAAAAGAAATGCAAAAAGGCAAAGCAGTTGTCTGAAGAGACCTTACAAATAGCTGAGAAGAGAAATCAAAGGCAAAGGAGAAAAGGGCAGATATGTCTATTGAATGCGAGTTCAAAGAATAGCAAGGAGAGATAAGATGCCTTCCTCAGCAGTCAATGCAAAGAGATAGAAGAAAACAACAGAATGGGAAAGACTAGAGATCTCTTCAAGAAAATTGGACATACCAAGGGAAAATTTCATGCAAAGATGGGCTCAACAAAGGACAGAAAGAGTATGACCAAACAGAAGCAGAAGATACTAAGAAGAGGTGGCAAGAATACCATGATGGTGTGATCACTCACCTAAAGCCAGACATCCTGGAGTGTGAAGTCAAGTGGGCTTTAGGAAGCATCACTATGAACAAAGCTAGCAGAGGTGATGGAATTCCAGTTGAGATACGTCAAATCCTAAGATGATTCTGTGAAAGTGCTACACTCAATATGCCAGCAAATCTGGAAAACTCAGCAGTGGCCATAGGACTGGAAAAGGTCAGTTTTCATTCCAATCGCAAAGAAAGGCGATGCCAAAGAATGTTCAAACTACCACAATATTGCACTCATTTCACATGCTAGCAAAGTAATGCTCAAAATTCTCCAAGCTAGGCTTCTATAGTATGTGAACTGAAAACTTCCAGATGTTCAAGCTGGACTTATAAAAGGCAGAAGAACCAGAGATCCAATTGCTAACATCGAGTGGGATCATAGGGACAAGGAGAATTTCAGAAAAACACCTACTTCTTTAACTATGCTAAAGCCTTTGACTATGTGGATAGCAACAAACTGTGGAAATTTTTTAAAGAGATGGGAATACCAGACCACCTTGCCAGTCTCTCGAGAAACTGTATGCAGGTTAAGAAGCCACAGTTAGAACTGGACATGGAAGAACGGACTGGTTCCAAACTGGGAAAGGAGTATGTCAAGGGTGTACATTGTCACCCTGCTTACTTAACTTATATGTAGAGTACATCATCAGAAATTCCCAGCTGGATGAAGCACAAGCTGGAATGAAGACTGCAAGGAAAAATATCATTAACCTCAGATATGCAGATGACACCACCCTTATGGCAGAAATTGAAGAGGAAATAAAGAGTGTCTTGATGAAGGTGAAAGAGGAGAGTGAAAAAGCTGGCTTAAAACAACATTCAAAAACTAAGACCATGGCATCCAGTCCCATCACTTCATGGCAAATAGACAGCCAATAATGGAAACAGTTACAGACTATCTTTGGGCACCAACATCACTGCAGATGGTAACTGCAGCAATGAAATTAAAAGATGCTTGCTCCTCGGAAGAAAAACAATGACAGACCTAGACAGCATATTAAAAAGGAAAGACATTACTTTGCTGACAAAGCTAGTCAAAGCTTTAAGCTTTCCTCGACTTAAAGCCTGGCAGTGCTGCAACAGTCTAGGAGGAAAGCGGAGGTGCATGTCTCCACTAGAGACGAGGCCAGACTCCCCTGTGGACACTCCAGAGGAACCCAAGATCCATGTCAGCACTTTCGAGGAAGTGTGAGAGCTGGACCATAAAGAAGGCTAAAAGCCAAAGAACTGATGTTTTTGGATTGTAATGATGAAGAACTCTTCAAAGTCCCATGGACTGCAAGGAAATCAAACCAGTCAATCCTAGAAGAAATCAGTGCTGAATATTCATTGGAGGGACTAATGCTAAAGCTGAAGTTTCAATATTTTAAGCACTGGATACAAAGGGGCAACTCATTAGAAAAGACCCTAAGGCTGGGAAAGTTGAGGGCAAGAGGATAAGGGGATGTTTGGGTGGCATCACTGACTCAATGGACATGAGTTTGAGCAAACTCTGGAAGATGGCGAAGCACAGGGAAGTCTGGTGTACTGCAGTCCATGGGTCACAAGGAGTTAGTATGTCTGAGCAACTAAACAACAAAAATGGTATTACTGTACCTTCAGTATCTCTGCAATATGTCTACTCTGTGTCAAAGTGTCTGTTACAAATCCTAATTACACTTTCATATGATTTACTGTCAACCAGTGTATAATATGTTTATGTTAAATGTGTCATCATTACAATGCGGCTGCGATTTCCCTAGTGGTCCAATGGTTGGCACTCTGTAATTTTACTGATGATGTCCTAGGTTCAATTTCTGATGAAGGAACTAAGATCCTTCAAGATCACATTGTGCAGCAAAAAAAATAGTGGCTCAATGTCATCAAAATAATGAGGTAGGAGACTGCTGAATTTTCCTACTATTGCAGTCAAACATATATAAATCTACATGGGTTAATTTTGAGTGAAATCTAGAAACTGTCTTCTAGGCACTGGGCAATTGAAAAAACAGCCATATTAAAATGGTTAGGAAAGGATAAGATATACTCTTACCATAAGTCACTGTCCCCATGAAGCTCCCCGGTTAAAATTCTGAGATAAGCTTCCAACTCCTAGCTTCTCCCTGAGAAGCAAAAGCAAAGCATTCGACCAAATATCTTATGCCCTAGTTTTTAAGGCTGACACCCAAAGGCTCACTTAGGTCTGACAGCTAAGAGAATGTGACAACTACATATCCATTAGCAGCTCTGCAAACAAGGAACCATCACCACAGGTACGTAAGTACTAACTGAAGCAACTTTCAAGGTAAAATAAAAGTATGAAATTAAGATGAGCACATGGGCTCATTCTTTCTTAGAATAACTTTAGAATCACAACTACTGGCTGAACAACCATCAACAACAACAACAACAAGAAAACACTACTGGAACTCATCAAAAAGATAGCCTAAATACAGGGACTTCCCAGGCAATCCAGTGGTTACGAGTTGGCACTCCCACTATAAAGGGCAAACGTTAATCACTGGTTGGGGAGGTAGAATTCCAAATGCTGCCTGCTGTGGCCAAAAAATAAATACTAAACTAGCTGGTTAGTCTCCAAAATTTTTACAGAAATTCTCCCACTGGAATGAAAGTTTGGAGACTTTCCAGCCTGGTGTTCCAGCAACGGGAAGAAGATTCCTCAGAAAATTTGAATTTGAAAATTAGCTGGATTTGATCACCATATAATCCAGTTGTTTTTAAACATGGCAGCTCATATATGATGATCAAAAATTTACTTTGATGTAGTCTGTTTCACTGTTTCTGTTTTGTATTCAGTGCTCCCATTTCATTGAGTTTATGTTTTCCAATTCCTCCATCTCTTTATGTTTTATCTCGTCTTTATCAAACACATTTGAAAAGCTTTTGTATTCACATATATAGTGTGTATTACATATATATTTCAGAAAACTTTTTAGAAATGAATTTTTGCCTAAAAAAAAATCAGTGACATTTTGACTCCACTTGTTTGACTTAATATGAACAGAATATTAGATTTCTCATTTCAAAAAAACAGATATGCAACAATGAAACTTTATAGAACAGGGAACTATAATCAGTATCTTGTAATAACCTATAAAAGAAAATAATCTCAAAAATAATATATATGTGTATGTATAACTGAATCACCTTCCTGTGCACCTGGAAGATTATGTCAACAATACCTCAATAATATATATATTTATAATATACATATATATAATTGTATATATATATATAGAAAGAGAGAGAGAAAAGAAGGAAAGTGGGATTTGACTGCAGGACTTCCACAAGACTAGGATAAACAGTGACTCTTGGAGAACAAGTACAAATTGCTTGGACTCAGGCAGAATCCAGGGGAAAAGAGCAGTGACCATGTAAGAAAGTGGGCAACACCCACCTACCAGTATTGAAGGGTTTCCTACAGAGGCAGGGGGCAGCTATGTCACACTAGAGAATAAAGACACTTGGCAGCAGCAGTTCTGAGAAGCACTTATTGACATGAGTCCTCCTAACGGCCTCCATTACCCAAAAAATAACCTGTAGGATCCAGTCCTGGATTACTTCAAGCCAAACAACCAAGGAGAGGGGACAGAGTCCCAGCCCCTATCAGCAGATAAGTGGATTTTAAAGTTACACTGAACACAGCCCTGATCAGAGTGAATTCAGAGTAATAACAAGATCTCAGAAAAAGCTGTGAGGCAAGGGTTGAGAAGATGTAAGAAATATTTAAAGAAATGAAAAAAACAGTAGCAGGAATCAGAAGCAGAATAACTTAGGTAGAGCACAAAAGTGACCTGGGAGACAATAGTTGAAATCAGTGCCATGAAACAGAATAAAGAAAAAAGAATGGAAATACATAACAGTATTCTAAGAAACTTGTAAGACAACCTTAAGAAGCACCAACATTCACATGATATGGGTTCCAGATCAAGAAGAGAAAGGTAACAGTAACCCAAGTCCAGGAAGTGCGGAGTCCTAGGCAGGATAAACCTAAGGATAACACACCAAGACACATAGTAACCAAATTACCAACGCTTGAAGACAAAGGAAAAAATATTAAAATTAACAAAGAAAAAACAACAAATAACATACAAGGGAACTCCCACAGGTTATCAGTTGATTTCTGAGCCCAAAAGGGAACAGCACAACATATTTAAAGAGATTAAAATGAAGAAGCTACAACCAAGGATATTTTAACAAGCAAGGCTCTCATGCAGATTTGATGGAAAAAACAAAAGCTTCAAAGACAAGCTATGAGAATACAGCACTACCAGACCAGCCTAAAAATAAATGTTAAAAAAAACTCCTGTGGGCAAAAGAGAACAGCAACTTAAAACAACCATATATATACCACTTTACCAAAACCTTACAGAAACAGTAAACCCCAAAACTACTATATTTACACACACACATACACACACACACACAAGAAAAAGCAACACAAACACAAAAATAAATATGGTTATCAAAAGGTAAGAGAACAAAAGAAAAAGACCAACAAAAACAAGTAAGAAAATGGTAATAGAACATCCATGTCAATAATTATTTTAAATATCCTATATTAAATTCTCCAGCCAAAACACAAACACTACCTGAATGGCTGCGAAACAAAATCTCTATATATGCTGCCTTAATCCACTACAGACTTAAGGACACATACAGACTAAAAATGAGATGGTGGGAGAAAGTAGTCTATGCAAATGAAATCAAAAGAAAGCAGGAGCATCAATACTCATATCTGACAAAAAAGAACTTAAAGACTGTTAAAGGAGACAAAAAAGAACTTAAAGACTGTTACAGGAGACAAAAAAGAACACTACATAATTATCCAGGGATCTTCTCAATTCAAGAAGATAGAATCACTGTAAATATACATGCAGTCAGCACAGAAGCACCTCAATATACAAGCTAAATATTAAAATACAAAAATGGGGAAAAAAAAAGACATGAGAAGGACTTTAACATCCACTTTTACAAATCAACAGATCACTGAGACAGCAAATATAAAGAAATACAATCCTGACTCACTTGATAGATGGGCCTGATTGTCACACAGTATCCCATCCAAAATTCAACAGTCTCTTCATGTGCACATGGCACATTCTCCAGGATTGACCACATATTGGGACACAAAGCAGTCTTTGATAAATTTAAGAAAACCCAATTCATATCATACATCTTTTTCAACCACAACTCTTTAACATTCGAAAAAAATCTAAAAAAAAACAAAACAAAACAACCAAACACAATACATGTAGGCTACATCATATGATACTAAACAACAAATGGATTACTAAAAAATTACCTGAGGATAACTGAAAATGAAAGCACAAAAACCCAGGACTTCCCTTTAGATTAAAATGAAAATGAAATTAGAATATTCTTTAACACTATTCACAAAAACAACCCCAAACAGATTAAAGACCTAAATGTGAAACTGGATACTCAAAATTCTTATAGAAAAACATAGGCAGAATGCTCTCTGACAAAAATCACAGCAAACCCTTTTCAATCTGTCTCCCAGAGTAATGGAATTTAAAACAAAAACAAGCAAATGGAATCAAATTAAATGCTTTTGCCCATGAAAAAACAAAATGAAAATATAACCCACAGAACAGGAGAAAACTTTGTAAACACTTGTGACCAACAAGGGACTGATCTCCAAAATTTAAAACATCTCGTCTTAATATTATCAAATCAAATAATCCAATAAAAAAACTGGAAGATCTAAATAGACCTCCAAAGAAGTTACACGGAAGACTAAGAAACACATGAAAACCCAATTAATTAACATCACTAACTACGTTGTTGTTGTCATCTGGTTGCTAAGTTATGTAAAACTCTTTGTGACCCCATGAATTGCACCATGCCAGGCTTCCCTGTCTTTCACTGTTTCTCAGAGTTTGCTCAACCTCAGGTCCATTCAGACAGTGATGCCACCCAACCATCTCACCCTTTCTTGCCCCATTTTCCTCTGAAGGCCCACTTGACTTTCTAAGGCCCAAGTGACTTCACACTCTAGGATGTCTGGCTGTAGATGACTGACTACAACATCATGGTTATCCAGATCATTAAGACCTTTTTGTATACTTCTTCTGCGTATTCCTGCCACATCTTAATTTCTTCTGCTTCTGTTAGGTCCTTGCCATTTCTGTCATTAGAAAAATGCAAATCCAAAGTACAAGGAGATATCATTTCACATTAGTCAAATGGATAGCATCAAAAATAACAAATGGTGGAGACTGTGTGGAAAAAAATGGATTCCTTCTACACTACTGGTGGGAATGTTAATTGGCAAAGCCTCTATGGGGGACAGTATGGTAGTTCCTTAAAAACTAAAAATAAAGCCACTATATGACCTTGCAATCCCACTCCTGGAGTTTAATCCAGAGAAAAACCAAGTCAAAATATGGAAACAACTTAAATGTCCACCAATAGAGGAATGTATAAAGGAAATGTGGTATCAATACCAGTCATAAAAAAGGACGAAATAATGTCATTTGCAGCAACATAGATGAACCTAGTGAGTGTCACACTGAGTGAAGTAAGTCAAACAGAACACTCAGACAGAAAAAAATACCATGTAATATGGATTATGTAGGGAATTTGGGGGGTGGGGAGGAGAATGATACAAATGAACTTATGTACAGACACAAACAGTCTCACAGACAGAGAAGGAACTTATGGTTATCATGAGGGAAGGGTGGGGAGTCTGGAATTGACATGGACACACTGCTGTATTTTAAATGGACAGGATTTAAGCCTAAGCACCACTTGCAACTAAGCCCACATGTCACATTGATAGATCTAAACAATACAGAATGATTCCACATACCCCAACTAAGACCCAAGGCAGCTCACTTAATTAATGAATTAAAAATAAATGAATCAATGAAACTAGTTACTTTTTTTAGTTGGTAAAAGAAAAAAGGAATAACCAACAAGGTCATACTGTACAGAACATGGAACACTGCTCAATATTTAATAATAACCTAAATGGGAAAAAATCTGAAAAAGAATGGATAAAGGTATATCGTTTTGTTTCACATCTAAAACCATCACAACATTGTTAATCAACTATACTCAATATGAAGTTAAAGGTAAAAAAAAAAAAAATCAAGCAACATATTTCTTAAAGAAAAAGAGAACAATGCCAAGGTTATTTGTTAACTTCTCAAAGAAAAGGAAAAACAATCATGCATTTGTGAATAGATATACTAGATGCTGCAGTATGCATACTGCAACTTTGTAAACACTGTTGCAGTTTTTGTATATATGACTGCAGGGCTAACAACAGCTTTACAAGCTTATTTATAAAAAAAAAGAAGTCCATGGCAGAAACAAGTATAGCCAATTAAAGTTAATTATCAGGTCCACAAAAAAAACCTTGGACAAACTCCATAATCAACTTCAATTCTTTAAAATATATATAATGGTGGCAAGTGAATCTTATCAAATATCTGCTGAAATCTAGTTACAATGAAAATAAAGTCATTCTTTTAAAAGACTAAAATAATATATATTGTAATAAGATTTGCACACTTCATTTGCAAGTGTAACATAATATTACAGTTAAAAGATTTCCAGAAAAACAGAACCTCATACAGTATGTTTGAGGTCTAAGCAAAACTCCAGGGGTAGGGGCTGGAGGTCATCGTTCAGTCACTCCGCATGATTCTTTGCAATCCCATAGTCTGCAGCACCACAGGCTTCCCTGTCCTATCTCCTCAAATTTTTGTTCATCAAGTCAGTGATGTCATCCAACCATCTCATCCTATGCCACCCCTTCTCCTTTTGCCTTCAGTCTTTTCTCAGTAGGGTTAGGGTGAGGGATTGTAAACTAATTGATCAGTGAGTACTTCAACTGGTCATATTTCTTTACCTAGTGATACAAAGCTTCAGTCCGTAAGGATCTGGGCCATTACTAGTATACTTTTGTCTGGATTGGGTTGTTTCAATTTTCCAGTGTCCTAAAATTACAAGGCACAGTTATACTAAGAGATGTCCTCAGGAATTTCCTGTATGGACATTATGCAATGCTCTAGTTTGTGGCCATTATGAAATACATGAAATAGTATTTCAAGTTCCCCTTCCTGCCTGTCAGAATGAATCAGCAAAGCCAGAAGAGAAACTCCCTTGTCTTCTGATTCACTGTAATGTACATAAAGTGTCTAAATTACAAGGAAGCACTCTTAACTTCCAGTTTAACATAATCACTGGTGATATGTCTATGAGTGAAAGCAATCCTCCTTCTGAAACTAACACCTCATCTCTTTCCAAGGAAAGCATAGTCATGGGGAAAGGAAGCCAAAACTGGTAGCAGGTCATTCAGAGTAATAGTAAATGGTGCTGACAAGATATCATCATGATGTCAACGCAAGTTTCTCTCAACTTCAGTCCCAACTAGCAAATAACCCAGATAAGACAACACTGTAAAAATCCCAGAATATGGGGCTAAGACTGAAGAGCATTCTTGGAACTGAAACATAAGAGAATGCCTAAGGAGGGTAAGAGGGATATTTTTATTCAGATTAAGCAACAGTTAGAACTGGACATGGAACAACAGACTGGTTCCAAATAGGAAAAGGAGTACGTCAAGGCTGTATATTGTCATCCTGCTTATTTAACTTCTATGCAGAGTACATCATGAGAAACGCTGGACTGGAAGAAACACAAGCTGGAATCAAGACTGCAGGAGAAACATCAATAACCTCAGATATGCAGATGGCACCACCCTTACAGCAGAAAGTGAAGAGGAACTAAAAACCCTCTTGATGAAGTCAAAGAGGAGACTGAGAAAGTTGGCTTAAAGCTCAACACTCAGAAAACGAAGATCATGGCATCCAGTCCCATCACTTCATGGGAAATAGAGATGGGGAAACAGTGGAAACAGTGGCTGACTATTTTTCTGGGCTCCAAAATCACTGCAGATGGTGATTGCAGCATGAAATTAAAAGACGCTTACTCCTTGGAAGGAAAGTTATGACCAACCTAGACAGCATATTAAAAAGCAGAGACATTACTTTGTCAACAAAGGTCCGTCTAGTCAATGGTTATGGTTTTTCCAATAGTCATATGTGGATATGAGAGTTGGACTGTGAAGAAAGCTGAGCACAAAAGAATTGATGCTTTTGAACTGTGGTGCTGGAGAAGACTCTTGAGAGTCCCTTGGACTGCAAGGAGATCCAACCAGTCCATTCTGAAGGAGATCAATCCTGGGATTTCTTTGGAAGGAATGATGCTAAAGCTGAAACTCCAGTACTTTGGCCACCTCATGCAGAGTTGATTCATGGAAAAGACTCTGATGCTGGGAGGGATTGGGGGTAGGAGGAGAAGGGGATGACAAAGGATAGGATGGCTGGAGGGCATAACCAACTCAATGGACAAGAGTTTGAATGAATTCTGGGAGTTGGTGATGGACAGGAAGGTGTGGCGTGCTGCAGTTCATAGGGTCGCAAAGAGTTGGACACGACTGAGTGACTGAACTGAACTGACACTGTCTCCCAAGTGAGCACACCAACATACCAAGAAGGATATACTAGGTCTACAGTTTCTACAGTGGGCAAAGGAGAATCCAAGATGGATAGTCAGCTTCCCCAGCCTTGTGACAGACACTCAGAGCAACCCAGTAAAGTTTCATGGGGACTGTAGGAAGAAGATGCACTGCTTAACCACTTGGGATTATAATGTAACTGAGATCTACTAGCATTCCTACATGGGAGACCAAGTTTCCCTTGCAGAAGTGACAAGTAGAGAGTCCAGACAGTGACTGTGTGATTCTACAGAGCCACTGCAAAGGCACATCTGAAGAATTAACCAAAGTTGAGGTAATATATGAAGGGCTGTCTTCTGCCCAAGAAAACCTGAGAAGTCCAAAAAAATGAGATCACAATTTAAATATGCAAATACCACTAGCAAGGTATAGCAATTATGAAGAATCAGATAAAACTCACATCACCAAAGAAGACTATTTAAACTTCAATAATTGACCACAGAAAAACAGACTGTCAACTGTATAACAAAAATCAGAAGTTTCTTATAGAAGAAACTTTTATTAAACTGGAATAACACATAGTAAGACCACAAAATGAAACACACACAAAGAAAACAACAAAATGAAAAACTCAACAAAGAAACACAAACATGTATACTATGGCCGATTAATGTAGAGCAATGGCAGAAACCAACACAATATTGTAAAGCAATTATACTCTACTTGAAAATATAAATTTTCAAAAATAATAATAAAGGATCATATAAGCACAGAAAAAATTAATTTCAAGCTTTCACAGGTAATCTGAAAATTCAAAAGAGAGTGTAATTCACATATTGTTAAATGACTCTTTTTTCCCTTAATAATCCATTTTGATTAGTTTCAGAGATGATATAAAATGTTGTTCACAATTTGTCTATAATTCTTCAAAAAAATACTAATTATTTTAAGGGTCTTTTAGTGAAGAAGTCAATAAATGAACTAAAGAGTTAAATAGAGAATTTCAAGATTAAACACAACCAAGCAGAACAGAGAATCAGTTAACCAGAAGAGAGTCATTTGAAATTATTAGGCTGGAGGAGCAAAAACAAAAAAAAGGAAAATTTAAAAAAACCAATAGGACTTAACACCTACCATCAAAAGGAAACTATATACACATTTTGTGAATCCCAGAAATGGAAGACAAAGGGAGAGAAAAATACCTGTAAAAGAAAAATGGCTGAAAACCTTCCATATTTTGGGAAGAAATGAATATCAAATTGCTAAGTCCCAAAAGGCTTCGCTGAGGCTTTAGATGATAAAGAAACCACCTGCAATGCAGGAGACCTGGTTTAAGAAGATATCCTAGAGAAAGCAATGGCTACCTACCCCCGTATTCTTGCCTGGAGAATTCCATGGACACGGGAGCCTGGAGGACTACAGTTCATGTGGTCACAAAGAGACAAAACTGAGAGACAGGGATAAAGTACTTTAAGTAGGTTACTTCAAGAGAATCACACCAACACGTTATAACTGTTAAAGTCAAAGATAACAAGAATTTCTAAAGCATGAGAAAAGTGATGTATCTTACACAAGATTATAAGCAGATGTACAATCAAAACCTTGGCAGATAAGAAAAGAATGGGATAATATAAACAAAACACTGAAAGAAAACCAGAAATACTACTCCCAAGAACTCCCCTGTTGGTTCAGCAGTTAAAGAATCCATCCTCCAATTCAGAGGACTTGAGATAACACTTCTTATTTGCAATAAGTGCAGGTGGGCTTTAGGAAGCATCACTGTGAAAAAAGCTAGTGGAGGTGATGGAATTCCAGTTGAACTATTTCAAATCCTGAAAGATGATGTTGTCAAAGTGTTGCACTCAATATGTCAGCTTAGAAAACTCAGCAGTGGCCTGAAGACTGGAAAAGGTCAGTTTTCATTCCAATCCCAAAGAAAGTCAAAGCCAAAGAATGTAACAAATTCAATAAAAACTTAAAAAAAAAACCACTCTCTTCTTTGAAAATGATACTATTGAAAACACAGATTATAATACCAAACTTTTGACTTGTAGCTGAATGTGCACTTTCCTTGGAAGGAGTAACAGTTGTATAATTATATACTGATTCATTATGTGTGTCCAGTAGTTTTGATTAGATGGTCAGGGACATGGATGGAATGAGATTGAAAATTGCTCAGATTTGGGAAAGAGAAGACATATTGTAACTTCTCTGAATGAAGGAAAAAAACATAGTGAATCAGTATATAATTATACAACTGTTACTCTTCCAAGGAAAGTACACATTCAGCTACACTGAAAGGATTATTACAGAGGTATTCCACGAATAACAAAACCTTCACAGAGGTCTATGCCATCATTGTCCAGTTACTATATCAAGATATATGCAAATAACTTTCCTTATCAAAAAGCCTAAACAGAATTTCAGCCACGATCTTTTTAAGTTACAGTTACTGTTATACTTTGATTCTTCTCTGGAAGTCAGCCAAAGGCAGGAATGCTCTGTGGTGGCATCACACTCTCAGTATTCTTATTTTCAATGAGAACTTAATTACTTGCATGGGTTTGCAGAGAGCCGGACATGACTGAGCAACTGACCTGAACTGAACTGAACTGAACTGAACTGAACTGAACTGAATTACTTGCATAATTTTAAAAAGAATCTGTTTGGGACTTCCCAAACTCCAGTCTAGTGATGTGGGGCAGTCTACTAGTTGAAACTTTACCTTCAAATGCAGAGGGTGTTCACTTTTCACTTTCATGCATTGGAGAAGGAAATGGCAACCCACTCCAGTATTCTTGCCTGGAGAATCCCAGGAACAGAGGAGCCTAGTGGGCTGCCGTCTATGGGGTTGCACAGAGTCGAACACAAGGACACAACTGAAGCGACTTAGCGGCGGCAGCAGCAGCAGCAGACGGTGTGGGTCTGATCCCTGATCAGGGAGCTAAGATCATTTCCAAAAAACCAAAACTTAAAACAGAAGCGAAATGTAACAAATTCAATAAAAACTTAAAAAAAAAAACCACTCTCTTCCTTGAAAATGATACTATTGAAAACACAGATTATAATACCAAACTTCTGACTTGAATGTTTGTGAATGACATGTGCACTGAAATTACATAATCCAAGAGACTGGAACTATGAAGCCACTGCTTCCCTCTGGAAAAACTGGCCTGATTCCTGACTAATCAGGTTGCATAGCTTACCAGAGTAGGTCACTTACTGGAGAGCTCAGAAACCTTAGGATATTTTGAGAACACTAGAAAGAAGAATTCAATCAAATCTCTCATTGCAGGCAAAATGCTGTGTTGAGTTTCTAGCTTGATTTCCTTGAATATGAGAGACTTTTAAAAGTCTAATCTGAGATTTCTGTTTTTTGTTTTTTTTTACTTCTCAGTATTGTATTGGTTTTGCCATACATCAACATGAATCCGCCACAGGTGTGCATGTGTGTCCAATCCTGAAGTCCCCTCTCATCTCCCTCCCCATACCATACCATCCCTCTGGGTCATCCCAGTGCACCAGCCCCAAGCATCCTGTATCCTGCATTGAACCTAGACTGGCGATTCATTTCTTATATGATATTATACATGTTCCAATGCCATTCTCTAATCTGAGATTTCTTATGAAAAGTTCCAGGAAACAAATTCAAAAGATATTTGTGACCAATAAACTGTTCCACCTCTATGTAAGTAATCAAGCAAAATTTAATGAAACTACTGATTTTATAAACAAAGTGTACTGACTTTGATTCCTCATAAAGTTAAGTAAATGGTGGGAAAAAAATGTTTACAATGGAAAACTATAAAGCTATCATTTTGGATTCAGTCTTGCATGTTTGCTACTCCTTGACATATAATGAATTCCTCCAATAACTGGCACACTGTTTCTATTCAGTCTCTAAATCATGTCTGACTTTTTGTAACCCCACAGACTACAGTGCATTAGGCTCCTCTGTCCTCCACTATCTCCAAGCATTTGCAACAAACTCAAGTTCATAGAATTGGTGATGTTATCCAAGCACTTCCTTCTGTTACCCTTTCTCCTTTTGCTTCTAATCTTTCCCAGTATCAGGTTTTTTCTAGTGAGCTGGCTCTTCACATTAGGTGGCCAAATACCAGAGCTTCAGCTTTACCATTAGCCCTTTCAACAAGTATTCAGGGTTGATTTCCTTTAAGATTGACTGGTTTGATCTTCTTGCTGTAAGAGACTCTACAGTCTTCTCCAACACCATAGTTTAACAGCATCAATTATTTGGCACTCAGCTTTCTTTATGGTCCAACTCACATTCATACATGACTATTGGAAAACTGCAGCTTTTACTATATGGACTTTGGTCAGCAAGGTGATTCTCTGCTTTGTAATATGCTAATTTGTCATAGTCTTTCTTCCAAGGAGCAAGTATCTTTTTAATTTACTGACTTCAGTCACCATCCACAGTGACTTTGGAGCCCAAGAAAATAAAATCAGCCACTGTTTCCACTTTTTTGCCATCTATTTGCCATGAAGTGATACAACCAATGCCTGTATCACTCTAAATGTTTCCAAATTTTCTCCATGCTGATGTGCAAAAATGCAGAACTAAAACTGCGTTTTATCCAGATCTCTGAGAGCTAGGTAACTCAACTAAATTTCAAAGTAATTACCATAACATTATAAATGAACAAGCTTTGTGCTTATTGCAGACTCTGTCATAAACTCTGTCATCACAACTCTAGTAGTCCTATGTATTGTTCCTGTTGTCCATACTCTACTATTTTTGAATCCAGCATCTTTAAATCTTGATTAACTGTCCTCTGGCATTAGAGATACCAAGAGAACATTTCATGCAAGGATGGGCTCAATAAAGGACAGAAATGGTCTGGACCTAAAAGAAGCAGAAGATATTAAGAAGAGGTGGCAAGAATACATGGAAGAACTGTACAAAAAAGATCTTCATGATCCAGATAATCATGATGATGTGTTGACTAATCTAGAGCCAGACATCTTGGAATGTGAAGTCAAGTGGGCCTTAGAAAGCATCACTACGAACAAAGCTAGTGGAGGTGATGGAATTCCCGTTGAGCTGTTTCAAATCCTGAAAGATGATGCTGTGAAAGTGCTGCACTCAATTTGCCAGCAAATCTGGAAAACTCAGCAGTGGCCACAGGACTGGAAAAGGTCAGTTTTCATCCCAATTCCAAAGAAAGGCAATGCCAAAGAATGCTC
>SJXQ01012954.1:104304-116359 GCA_006408695.1 Aepyceros melampus | reverse complement strand
ACTATACAATGTTATTTCTACTATCTGACTCACCAGATGATTCAGCTTGTCCTAAATGTACAAAAGACTATAGAACAAGAAATGAAATTACCAAAGATGTCTCTTCAGATTGTTAAACAACAGTGGAAACAAAGTTTATTCAGATTCCTGAAACTGTTCCTAGGAACATCTGCCCAACTCTTTCTAACATCCTTAACAAAAACGCTAACTGGGTACAGCAAAACTGTCTCATCCTGTGTATGTGAATGCCTACAGTATCTAACTGAGGTTTCTCATCTTCCACTATTTACCAAGTGATACCTAATCAATCTTTAATAGGATGGCTTAGCCTAAAGAGACATTATTTCCTTAAGTAATTTTTCATATGTTGATCTTCACAGGGCTCCTTGCCTATAACTGCTACTTTTTCAACTGTAATTAGAATTGAGCTCAATTTTTTATTGAGTAGCTTTTCCCCAATAGCAGCAGCATTTAATAGTATTCCCTCTTTAACTCCTATCCTCCTTTGTCCAAAAACAACAAAAAACAGACGGCAGAGTAATTCCCTTCCTTGACTGATGATACACAAGCATGAAAATGAACAAGGCTATTGATCATTCTGATGTCACCTTCAAAAGAACTGTTATTTTTTATCTCCTATGGAAGAATTCCTCCTCTAGAAAAAATACCTCTAAGAAATTCTAGAATGAAGTTGTGGGTACAAAAAAGAAAAGTGTTGTAACTGGGTCACTACATTAACAGTCAGTGGTGCCACTGCCATTTCTACTTTGCCTGCTGGACCAACATACCTATCTTAAAAAACACCACCAATTCAGAGCATTATAAATCTCCTGGTGAAGGAAATGGTGGTGCTCGGAGATCACTGTAAATTGTTACTGTATTGACAGGAGAAGGTCTTTGGAGTGGCCACCCACTGAAGTGTGGAGCTCCTGCTCAAAAGTGAGAAAAAGAGAGAAAAAAATATTTTCTCAAGGGACTGAGCATGCAAAAGGCATTTTCACTGTTCTATCAGGATTATGAGGAACTATCACTGAAATTTATAACCTCTGGGGTCCCTTGCTCTACTACTTCTTTTCCAGTGAAATTCCTCACTTTAGGAACAACACTAGGTAGATTACCATGAAATTAAAGGCATTCTGTAACTCCACAGATGTCACTTTAGACTCTTCAGTGCAAACCAATATCCTGGTACATTTCTATCTTAACGTGGACAAAATGCTGACACTTTCATAATGGAAGCAGTCCAGTGTAATAAATCTGGCACTGAGTAGCTGCACGAATATGTCACAGAATGGTACCATACCAAGAACTGAAGGTTACTGTTCCTGGTACATGGATGAAAGCCCATGGTGCTAATCCCATGCAGAATTTTGTCTCTGCCTCTAATAAATTTGTCATGAGCCCTGTTGAACAATGACAGATGTGGTTGGGAAGAGTCTCTGCTATATACCCTTTCTATTAAGAATACCAACAGATATATAGTAGAGAATTCCAAAAGAGAGAAAAGAAAAAAAAAAAAATCAATAACAGCCAAAAACTTTGAAATTTCATACAAAACTTTAACCAGTACGTCTGTAAGTTCAACTAAAACTCTGATCAGAATAAAGGAAAAGAGATTCAAAGACAGATTGTAATAGAAAATGCTGAAGATCAAGGACAAGGAGAAAATTCTAAAAGCAGTAAGAAAAAAAATTCCTACAAAACAAAACAAAAAACCCAATTATCAAATTAAAAACGGATTTGTCCTCACATACCATGATGGTCAAAGGCAATGCTCAAAGAATACAAGATGTCAATCAAGAATCTTCCACCTCAGCAGAGCTTTTAACTATGAAGGCTTGATTAGTGTTAGTCACCCAGTTGTGTCCTACTCTTTGTGACCCTAGGGACTGTAGCCCACTAGGCCCCTATGTTCATGGGATTCCCCAGGCAAGAATATTGGAGTAATTGTCATTTCCTTCATCAGGAGATCTTTCCAACCCAGGGATCAAAGCTTGGTTTCCTGCACTGCAGGCAGATCCTTTATCATCTGAACCATTAGGGAATCTCACAGCGCTTGTAACTATGCAGACTAAATAAATATAAGAGAGAGAAAGAATTCACTGTAAACACACTCATCTTACCACAAATATTACAAAAAAGTTCTAAAGAAATTTTTTAGGCTTACAGTAAGCAACTATGTTAAAACCTTTGACTGTGTCAATCACAACAAACTGTGGGAAATTCTTAAAGAAATGGGACTAACAGGCCACCTTACTTGCCTCCTGCAAAACCTGTATGCAAGTGAAGAACCAGACATGGAACAATGGACTGGTTTGAAATTGGGAAACTAGTACGTCATGGTTGTATACTGTCAGCCTGCTTATTTAAATTCTATGCAGTGTACACCACACAAAATGCCAGGCTAGGTGAAGCACAAGCTGGAATCAAGACTGACAGGAGAAATATCAATAATCTCAGATATGCAGATGATATCACCCTTATGGCAGAAAGTGAAAAAGGAACTAAATAGCCTGTTGATGAAGGTGAAAGAGGAGAGTGACAAGGCTGGCTTAAAACTCAATAGTGAAACAAAGACTGTGGCATCTGGTCCCATCACTTCACAGCAAACAGACGGGGAAACAATGTACAGAGTGACGGACTCTATTGTCTTGAGCTCCAAAATGGTGCAGATGGTGACCAATGATTGCAGCTATGAAATTAAAAGATGCCTGCTCCTTAGAAGAAAAGTTATGTCACTACTAGAAGTGTATTAAAAAGCAGAGACGTTACTTTGCCGACAAAGGTCCAGCTAGTCAAAGCTATGGTTCTTTTAGTACTCACATATAGATCTGAGAGTTGGACCAGAAATAAGACTGAGCTTATTTCTGGAAGAAATGATGCTTCTAAACTGTGGTGCTGGAGAAACCGCTATAGAGTTCCTTGAACAGCAAGGAGATCAAATCAGTCAATCCTAAAGAAAATCAACCCTGAATAATCACTGCAAGGACTGATGCTGAAGCCCCAACACTGTGGCCACCTGATAGGAAGAGCCAACTCATTAGAAAAGACCCTGATGCTGGGGAAGACGAAGTCAGAAGAGGACAACAGATGACAAGGTGGTTGGATGGCATCACAGCTCAATGGACATGAGTTTGAGCAAGCTCCAGAAAGTTGTGAAGGACAGGGAGATTGGTGTGCTGTAGTCCATGGAGCTGGAAAGAGTCTGATACAACTGAGCGACTGAACAACAATAAAGTGCACATATCAGTTTTTCAAAGACAAAAAAGGATGTAATTACCTATAATTATACAGGTATGGTACATGAAGATTGCATTTTTTTCCCCTTCGTTATGTCTACCTGATTTAAAAACTATTTAAGCACTCTCCATATAACGGTAGTATTAAGTCAAAAATATACAGTAATAAATTATTCTTAATGACAGAACAAATCAATTAAGTGGACTACAGATAAGACTCCAGATGGTAAGTCGAACATCCAAGAAAAAAAACTGAGAAACAAAAATAAGAACTTAAAAAGCTAAAATATAGAAGCTGAACACACATTTTCACAGCTCAACAAATTACATAAATTAATATTATAACTGTACTTGGACTACAAGGAGATCCAACTAGTCCATCCAAAAGGAGCTCAGTCCTGATGTTGAAGCTGAAACTCCAATACTTTGGCCACCTGATGCGAAGAGCTGACTCAATGGAAAAGACTCTGATGCTGGGAAAGATTGAAGGCAGGAGGAGAAGGGACAACAGAGGATGAGATGGCTGGATGGTATCACTGACTCGATGGAGGTTATTTTGGGTGAACTCTAGGAGTTGGTGATGGACAGGGAGGCCTGGCATGCTGCGATTCGTGGGGTCGCAAAGAATCGGACACGATTGAGCAACTGAACTGAGGGTTCTGGTTGGGACATGCTGCCTCCCCTGGGTACCATGCTGTGTGCACTGGGTACCTGGGCATACTCCTGCTGAGTGACTGAAATGAACTGAACTGATGTACTATTACATAACTTTCTTACAATGCAAATAATTGTTGAAGCTGTGACAAATAAAAGAACAGGGTACATAAAGCTCTATAAGAGTACTGTTTCTTTTTTCACAGAACTACAGTAATACAAATTCAAATGAATTCATTAATGAGCACACTTCAAGTAATAGGGCAAACACTGAGAAAGTAACACACTAATGAAAAATATGAATAATTAGGCTATATTTTAAAAATCTGCTTTATGCAGTAAAGCAAAAATAGAAGAAAAAGACAACGGTTAATGGCTCAATGATAAAGAATCCACTGGCCAATGCAGGACATGCAGGTTTAATCACTGATTTGGAAAGATCCCATAAGTCACTAAGTATGCATCACAACTACTGAGCCTGTGCTCTAGAGCCCTGGAGTTGCAGCTACTAAGTACATGAGCCCGAGAGCCTGTACTTCACAACAAGAGAAGCCACCACAATAAGAAGCCCATGTACCACAGAAAAGAGTAGCTCCTGGTTGCTGCAATTAGAGAAAGCCTATAAAAAAACAAATACTCAGCACAGTCAAAATTAATTTAAAAATTATTTAAAAATTTTTGAAAAGTAATAATAAATTACTTTAAAAATTAGTTTTTTTAAAGTACAATGGCAGGTGTATAAAATAGTAACATTAAACAAAACTGGACTAAACAATCAGAACACACAAATTATCAGACTTGATAAAATTAAAAGATCCAACCATATACTCTCTTTAGGAGGCATTCTTTAGATTCAAAAATATAGACTATAAACAGAAAAGATGAAAAACAAAACATCATAAAAATAATAATTATAAAAGTTATGGAATGGGTATACTAGTATTAAACAAAATTCTTCAAAATGAAAAGAATGTTAATAGAAATAAAGGAGGACATAAAAGAATTAATCGCTGTATTTTAAATCCAAAAGTTGTTAAAATGGTAAATCTTAAACGTTTTCAAGACAAAAAGAAATGGTAATCATGTTACATGATGGAGATGTTGGTTAATGCTACAGTGTTAAATGTTTTGCTACAAAGGCATCACACTAACGCACCATATATCTTAGACAAACAGCATTACGTGTACTTTAAAATTCACAAATTTTGTTAATTTTATCTTAAAAATTTTACGTCAGTTATATCTCCAAATATACAGCAACTCTAAAGACAGTTGTGCTGAACAAAATATGACACAAAACCTATAAAAATAACCCCCAAATAAGCAAATCATCAATACGTGGAGTCTTCAATCTCATTCAATACAGACAGTACAATGAGAAAGAAGATAAAATAGATAACTCAAAACTTATAACCCACCAAACTTAACAAATATTTAAAGACTACTTCAAATAAAAAAAGAATATACATATTCCTACCATGCACATTCCCCAAGATAGAATAAATAATATGCTGCAAACAAAATCTGAGTAAAAACAAGAGTTGAAATATTATAAAACATATTCTTTGATGTTTTTTAAATATTAGAGAAAATGTAGAAATCAAACAATATATTCCTAAATAATAAATCAAACTATGATTAAAAGAAATAGTATGTGAAGTGTGGTATATACTTAGTCACTCAGTCCTGTCCAACTCTTTGCAACCCCATGGACAGTAGCATATCATATCAGGCTCTTCCGTTCATGGGAATTACCAAGCAAGAATGCCCTCTTCCAGGGTATCTTTCCAACTCAGGGATCAAACCTAGATCTCCCATACAGAAAGCAGATTCTTTACTGTCTGAGCCAGCAAGGAAGCCCGTGAACACTGGAGTAAAGTATGGTACCAACACAGGAATAGTCTTAAACAGAAGTGAAAGTCTAGAAATAAACCAAACATCCGCAGGCAAGAAACTTGACTAAGATATCAAGACCACTATTAAAAAAACAATTTTCTTTCTAAAAAATACTGTTGTTAGGACAACCAGCAATTAATTAAGTTGAAACCTTACTTCATATCATACAAAAATAAATTAATTACAAATGATCAAGAAGCTAAAAGTAGGAGAGAAAACCTTTTATGAATTTAGCTTTGAAAGAAAAAAATGAAGACAAATCTTTGTGACTTGCATGGTATTAAGCATGCTGGAGGAACAAAGAAAAATAACACATGGGAATTCATTACTAAAAACTTCTGTGCCTAAAGAGATACATGTTCTATTAAACATGAAAAAATAACCCAGATAATGAGAAAACCTCAGCAATTCAACTAGATATAGAAATAACATTGCAACTTAATTTTAAGGAGCGAAGAATCTAAACAGATTTAAACAATAAACAAAAAGATTTTCAAATATTACTAGTTATAAGGGTAATGAAAACAAAAACTAAAGTGAGAAGCCATTTTATACCCATTAGGATGGCAGAATTTAGAAAAGACAGAACAAGTACTGGCAAGAATAAGAAAATGAGTTTTTCCTATACTGACTATCAGAATGGAAATACGGTATAATCACTCTAAGTCAACATATCATCAAAAAGTTAAAAGCACAGCTAATTCAATTCTGAGGTATATTTCCAAAAAGAATCAAAATGTGTCTTCAAACAAAGAATTGGATATGAAAGGTCACAGCAGTGTGATTCATTATAACCTAGGAGGAAAGATAGTAGATGGCCATCAACAGATAATGGAATAAACAAAATGAACATTGATAAACTGTAAGCTATAGTCCTAAAAAAGAATGAAATACTAACAACATGTGCAACCACGGAGATAAACCTTGAAAACATGTTTTTTTAAAAGTCATTCCAGACTAGACAAACATATATAATACAAAGTATATGAACAATTTCTTTGGACAGGGATCAGGGGGTTTGGGAGAGAGAATAAATGGTCTCATTTTTGTATGCTAAAAATATTTTAAACATTCTAAAATTCATTATGGTAAAGAATACACAAAATTTGTGACTATATTAAAAATAATTAAACTGTACCCTTCACATGGGTGTTTTACAGTAGATGAATCCTACTTCTTTAATACTATTACCAAAAATACAGTAATACAGTAATCTATTACTAATAGTAATAGATTCTTCTACTCTAAGAATCTAAATAAACTTATGCAAATGTTTTCAGATTAAATAAACTTTCATATTTAACTGTTTCTTTCTACTTCAAGTACTTCCTAAAAGCCAGCAACACTTTTACTTACAATTAGGATCAAATATGAATTTTCAAAGTCTTTGGGTAATCTAAAATTTCCCTTCCAGGCAACAAAACACTGTTTATAACTAATCCCTATAGTATTATATGATATTATAGGTTATATCCCATTATAAGATACATTTGCTTTGTGACACAGAATAATGACACATATTTCTGAAAAGCAATCTATCAGCTATCTATCAGCTTTTCGAGTGTCACACTGGAAAGTACATATGCATTCAAAGACTATTCTGCTAACTAGTTTGACTTTACTGTTTAAGATAACATAGCAGATATTTCACTCTTACACATAATTCTCACTTAGACTTTCTAAAATGGATGGCTTTAATTCTGCTCAGAGATCTAAACATAGACAAATTGTACAAACAAATGATTCTTAGCTTTCATAGCCTAATCTAGCAATCTTCGAAATGACCACCATCAACCCTACAATTATTTCCACTTACAAACTTAAAAAGGTTTTTTGTTTTAAGCTTGATATTTTAAATTTTATTAAAGTATCAGGTAGAATGTTTTTTTAAATTAGTCAGAAACGTACTTACTAAGAACACTTCACACAAAACAGCTGGCACAAAATAATACCTTTCTTTCTTACCACATTTCCTACTTAAAATTAGTATATTTAATGATTTGCCCCAAAATAAGAAAACAAAATTGGCATTCAAATGTGTACAAACCTTCCAGTAGTCAGATTGCAAACTGTAGTATCTCTGATACGCAGATAATGCTGAAAAAGAAAAAGTAATTAGTCAAATTACATCCTATTAAAAAATTCATAACACAGATATTAATATTTTAATATAAACTGCTCATCAGTCCTGCCACTCGGCAAAACAAGGATTATTAAACTCAGTAAATCTTTCAAGTTTATGCCCTACCAACTTAATCATCTACAAAAATAAATTATAATAGAAAAAATTATCTACAGGAGATCAGGTATATAAACAATCATCAAACCAGATCCTTGCACTTACATGTAAAAATCTACTTTTTGAAGCACTATCTCTTTAAAAAAAATTATTACTTATTCATTTATTTATTGCTGTGCTGGCTCTTCATTTTTGCATAGCCTTTTCTCTAGATTCAAAGGCAGGGCTACTCTCTAGTTGCTGTTCCAGTGGTTTCTCTTGCTGTGGAATACTGGCTATAGAGCTCATGGGCTTCATTAGATGCAGTTCCCAGGCTGCACTGAACAGGCTCAACAGTTGTGGCATACGGCTTTAACTGCCCCAAGGCATGTGAGATCTGTCCAGATCAGCTACTGAACCTGTGTGCCTTGCATTGGCAGGGTATTCTTTATCACTGAGTCATCAAGGAAGCCTAAACAAATGTAAAATCTTGACAATTTAATTCACTTGATTTCCTTCATCAATCAAGTCTCATAGAAAGTTTCTAAGACTGTTTTTACATATATAATGAATTTTCTCAAAATGCATCACTTCCAGAAAAATAAAACCACAGCTCTAACAAATTCTTGTTTCTGGTGCTTCCTTTCGAAGAATCAACATTATCTTGAGCTACTAGCTTCAATTTCATTCCAAGATGGCTATTCCCATGCTCTCTAAATCATCTGAAGGCATTAAAAGGCTGAAATGCCATAAAAAGGCTCTTGTCTGCCTAAAAAAGATCTTATATAAGGTAAAAAGGTCAATATGAAGTCACATAAGCATATTAGAGTTAGGGGGGACAATTTTTAAAAACTAAAAATAGGAAACTCCATATCATTCCAGGGAAATAAAAATGTCTTTGATTCATTTGTTAAAGTTCCAAAGGGAGGTTTAGAATAAAATACACTTAGGAATGAAAACTGCCTTAAAGTCAAAGTAAAATGAGCTGAAGTAACGAAGGGAAGAACAGATTTTATATGGGTACAGTACCACCGAGAATTTCCATATTTTGGACAAACACTTTTATGAATTTCAGATATCTTCCCTCCAGTCTCATAAACATTATTGAGCGTCCTTTCATGAAAGTAACTACACAGAGTTAAGGGGAAAAAAGTTTAATAAGGGAAACTTGCTTTTTCAAATACTATCATAAAGTACAATAATTGGAATTTCAAAATAACCAAATGTATGTTTAAATTTATGACAATCATCTCATATACCACACTCCCATTTTAAGTCTAAGGACAAAATGATTTAAAATATTTGTTTTTACGAGAATTTAAAAGGCTAAAGCTAACACAGGGTACGAAAGCAGTCATTAACTGAGAAAAATTACCCTAGAAACAAGGGTCACGCTACAAAAGTTCACTGTAGTATACTTGAAATCTGAAACATCCCTGGGCTCCCAGACAGAGGAGTAGCCCCATAACATTGGGCTGCAAAACACTGTGAGACTTATAGGGGCCCATAATGTCTGTCTGAGAAAAATCTCCACAAGCTTCTGAGAAAATAATGGAAAAAAGAACAATTTTTTTCTTTGTATTGGGGTATAGCTGATTTACAAAATGATGTGTTCCTTTCAGGTGAACAGTGAAGGGACTCACCATCATACACAGTTTTCCATTCTCCCCCAATCTCTCATTCCATTCAGGCTGCATATGATATTTAGCACACATTCCTGTTCTGTACAGCAGGTCCCTGCTGGTTCTCCATTCTAAACACAGCAGTGTGTCTGTTTCTATCCCAAATTCCCTGACTATCACTTCCCCCATCCTTTCCCCCAGGGAACCATAAGGTTATTACAGAGTTTTGAGCAGAGTTCCCTGTGCTGTTCAGCAGGTCCTTGCTGGTTCTCCATGTTAAATGCATCAGTGTGTCCATGTCCATCCCAGACTCCCTAACTATCCCTTCCCCCTGGGAACCATAAGGTTATTACAGAGTATTGAGCAGAGCTCCCTGTGCTGTCCAGCAGGTCCTTGCTGGTTCTCCTTGTTAAATACAGCAGTGTGTCCATGTCCATCCCAAACTCCGTGACTATTCCTTCCCCCTGGGAACCATAAGCTTATTACAGAGCATTGAGCAGAGTTCTCTGTGCTGTACCACAGGTCCTTGTTGGTTCTCCATGTTAAATGCAGCAGTGTGTCCATGTCCATCCAAGACTCCCTAACTATCCCTTCCTAATCCTTGCCCCTGGTAATGATAAGGTTCTTAGAATATTGAGCAGAGTTCACTGTGCTATATGGTAGGTCCTTGCTGATTATGTAAAAGAAACAATTTTTAAATAACAAAGAGCATTCTGTTCTTAACAACTGGGAAATTTAAAGTAGATATTCAACTCCAGCCCACTCCAATCATCCTATCTATTATAGAGAGATGCAGAGTTCTCTGTGCTGTACCACAGGTCCTTGTTGGTTCTCCATGTTAAATGCAGCAGTGTGTCCATGTCCATCCAAGACTCCCTAACTATCCCTTCCCTAATCCTTGCCCCTGGTAATGATAAGGTTCTTAGAATATTGAGCAGAGTTCACTGTGCTATATGGTAGGTCCTTGCTGATTATGTAAAAGAAACAATTTTTAAATAACAAAGAGCATTCTGTTCTTAACAACTGGGAAATTTAAAGTAGATATTCAACTCCAGCCCACTCCAATCATCCTATCTATTATAGAGAGAAGAAAACAACCAAGAAATTTTTATATAGTTCACTTTCTAAAGGCATAGACTAACTAAAAGACTAAGATTCAAGACACTTTCCTCTATGCCAACATCCTGTACACCATTAGTGAAGGCCTATTTACAGAACTTCTTTATACCTGGAATACCAAGGTCAGATATCAAGAAAATAATTACAAATCACATACAACCCACATGAAAGAGGAATAGAAGGAAGGAGAGGGAGGAGGAGCAGAAAGAGGCACAGCAAAAATCAGAACCAGATGTAACAATGATGCTGAAATGACAAGATCAGGGAATTTAAAGTGACTACGACTAATTTGCGAAGAATATCTAAACAATATATAAAGTGGACAGTATACTAGAATGCTGAAACAATGTAAGTAGAGAAGAGGAAGGACAACACTTTCAAGCAGAACTGTTAAAGATCAGAAACACTGTAAAAAAAGATTATGAGATTAGTAAGTGGCTGTATAATCATAAGGGATTTGATTTAGGTCATACCTGAATGGTCTAGTGGTGTTGCCCACTTTCTTCAATTTAAGTCTGAATTTGGCAATAAGGAGTTCATGATCTGAGCCACAGTCAGCTCCCGGTCTTGTCTTGTTGACTGGTCAGGTCAGGTATGCAGGTCAGGAAGCAACAGTTAGAACTGGACATGGAACAACAGACTGGTTCATGATCTGAGCCACAGTCAGCTCCTGGTCTTGTCTTTGTTGACTGGTCAGATCAGGTATGCAGGTCAGGAAGCAACAGTTAGAACTGGACATGGAACAACAGACTGGTTCATGATCTGAGCCACAGTCAGCTCCTGGTCTTGTCTTTGTTGACTGGTCAGATCAGGTATGCAGGTCAGGAAGCAACAGTTAGAACTGGACATGGAACAACAGACTGGTTCATGATCTGAGCCACAGTCAGCTCCTGGTCTTGTCTTTGTTGACTGGTCAGATCAGGTATGCAGGTCAGGAAGCAACAGTTAGAACTGGACATGGAACAACAGACTGGTTCATGATCTGAGCCACAGTCAGCTCCTGGTCTTGTCTTTGTTGACTGGTCAGATCAGGTATGCAGGTCAGGAAGCAACAGTTAGAACTGGACATGGAACAACAGACTGGTTCATGATCTGAGCCACAGTCAGCTCCTGGTCTTGTCTTTGTTGACTGGTCAGATCAGGTATGCAGGTCAGGAAGCAACAGTTAGAACTGGACATGGAACAACAGACTGGTTCATGATCTGAGCCACAGTCAGCTCCTGGTCTTGTCTTTGTTGACTGGTCAGATCAGGTATGCAGGTCAGGAAGCAACAGTTAGAACTGGACATGGAACAACAGACTGGTTC
>SJXQ01012954.1:81248-104243 GCA_006408695.1 Aepyceros melampus | reverse complement strand
AGAAGGGGACGACCGAGGATGAGATGGCTGGATGGCATCACAGACTCAATGGACGTGAGTCTGAGTGAACTCCGGGAGATGGTGATGGACAGGGAGGCCTGGCGTGCTGCGATTCATGGGGTCGCAAAGAGTCGGACACGACTGAGTGACTGAACTGAACTGAAGTGGTTGTATACTGCTGAAGAAAGAATATCTGACACAGAGGACTTATCAAAAAACAAAAAACAGGGAACACTGGGGAGAAAAAAAGAAAAAAATACACAGGGTTGTCAGACAATTAAATAAGGTATAACTGTGTTACTAACAAAAGATAAATAAATATGATACTATCAAATGATAGAGCACAGGAATTATTTGGAACAATGAATGAGAATTTCCCCAAAATTAATATAAGGCAATAAGCCATATATCCAGGAAGCATAATGAATATCAAGCATGTAAAATGTCCACAGCAAAAAACTACACTGAGGTATATTATTTTCAAACTGCAGAAAATGAAAGCTGTAAAAAAAAAATGGATAAGAAGGCTGATGTATCTTTTGTTCTGATCTTTTACTGTAATAACAGTATTGACTGATGTCTTGAGAGGGGAAACAGTAGCAACAGGAATGACGACAACAGAAACACTTTGGAAAAGGTAATTCAAACTTATCTTCAGTCACCAAAGACAATTACTGATACACATAAAGAAAAGGGAAAGTCAAGAAAACAAGATGTTTCAGAAACTGTTGATGAGGTTTCTGATATTAGAAAGATTTATGACAGAGAAAGCTAACCTTACTACTGAAAGGATCCTTGAAATCATAACGCTCTGATAACTGATATCACAACCCCTTTTAAGGCAATTTTCATCTTTCATGATTACATCTCAACTGATGGCTGACAAATATTGAGTGATGTCCAAGTCAGCCTTGCTTTCCTGGTGTCTCAGATGGTAAAGAACCTACCCAAGAGAGACATAGATGTAAGGAACAGACTTTTGGATTCAGTGGGAGAAAGTGAAGCTGGGATGATTTGAGAGAATAGCATTGAAACACATATATTACCATATGTGAAATAGATGAGCAGTGCAAGTTTGATGCATGAAGCAGGGCACTCAAAGCTGGTGCTTGTTACAACCCAGAGGGATGAGGCAGGGAGGAAGGTGGGAGAGAGGTTTCGGGATGGGGTGACCCATGTGCACCCATGGCAGATTCATGTTCATGTATGCCAAAACCACCACAATAATGTAAAGTAATTAGCCTCCAATTAAAATTAATTTAAAAAAAAAAAAAAAACAAGAACCCATCTGCCATGTAGGAAATGCAGGTTCAGTCCCTAAGTTGGGAAGATCCCCTAAAAGAGGACATGGCATCCCTCTCCAGTATTATGGAGTCATAAAGAGTTGGTGATGACTGACAGACTAACACTTTTACAATTCCTTTTTTTTCAAGTATGTAGTAGACAAATCAAATTTTTAATCTTTCTTCGGGGTGATGTCACAGGAGTAGACAGTGAGTTTAAGTCTAACTTGATGTTAGTTATGGTCTTCATAAAACAAAGACGATAATAGGCACTTCTGCTTTTATTCAAAAAGAATATCCCTTTTATACTACATACATTCTGTAAGCAAAACTTTTTAGTATGTGTGTATATCACTTTAGTATCTACAAAATATTTGGATTAGGAATTCCTTATATGTGTTCTCCTACACGTTTGTGAATTTGTGGGAAAATTACACAGGAACTTCTTGTGTAGTCAGTTCCTACACTGATTTGGTAAACATGAATTTCTACAATTGTTTCAGTATTTATAAGTGACCATTTCCTATAGAAAATTATGAAAACTTAGCATTTGTTTTACCATGAAGTGGTGTGACACAGTAGTCTTTGCTTCTAGGAATCAGTATGGGAGCTCTGGTGTTCACAGCCTGGCGAACTGTCACCCTTATCCTGACATAAATTTATTTAAAAGTTGACTATCCAGTATTTTCCAGATTATATCAGATTACATGGGGTTGGCCAAAAAAGTTCCTCTGGTTAAGTAAAAATAAAAAAATCCATTTCTCATGTTAACAAAGAACTTTACAGAACAATGTATTCACTGTTTCATTCCACTATCTTCAATCTTTTAGGCAACTTCATAATTCTATCTCCTAAAACTTTTTATCTTCTTGATCAAGGGACTGTTTCAGGGGCTTTTTACATACCAAAGGGAATTCAAATTTTCTTCATTAAGAGAAATTTGTAAAAACAGAAATAAGTGGAAATCTGAAAGTACAATGTCTAATGAACATGGTGGATGAAATCAGAATTTTCCAGGCAAGCTGTGTTTCTGTCTGGTCATCCATCAAGCATGCAGTCTTCCTGCATCCTGATGGAAGATAATGCATTCTGTTGACTAATTCTGAATGGTTTTCATCAAGTGCTGCTTTCAGTTAATCTGACTGGGAACACCACTTGTTGGAATTAATCATTTAATCTTCCAGAAGAGGTTCATAATAAAGGACTTCTTTCCAATTTCATCATAACACATCATCTTCTTTACCTGAAGACCAACATTTGGTGTGATTGATCATGGTTCATATTTTTGTGACATTTCAGTACAAAATTGCAAGTGGAAATACAGTCAAGAGGGTTTTTTCACTTAATTTATGTGGAACCCAAACATCAAAGCAATTCACATAAGCAAGCCTGTACCAATGATTTTCAACAGTTGATTATGATACACTGAGTATGCTGGCTATCTCCTATGGTAGGTATAATGCCAATTGTTTTCAACTAATGTCTTGGATTTGACCACTAGCAACTTCAACTGGTCTACCCAAATGTGGAGAATGGTCCAATAAGAAATCTTCAGTAAGAAACATCAAAAATCACTTTTCAGAAGTTTGATTATTAATAGCATCTTCCCCACACGCTGCATGAACCTTTTGTGTTTCAGCTGCACTTTCTTCTTTCCTAAAATTATAAATCATAATGTGCTGAGTTACTTTTTTCCTTCCATCTTCAATAAAATGGCTACACAAAAACTCACCAATTTTTGTGTTTTTTTTTTTCAATGCATGGTGATATGACAGCTGTCCAGTACAAGTCAATAAAATGGTTTCAAATAAAGTTAAAGACAGTAAGTGCAGATAGATCCCATCCTATGGAAAACACCAAACAAACCTTTGTCAACCAAATACATAGTCAATGATTCATAGACTATGAATACATAATCAATGATCAGTTTTTATCAATGATTAAACTGATCTTAACAAAATTCCTAGCAGTGAAACTTTGAAATGCATGTATTCAGATTTATGGTAAATTTTTCAGTTAGCATTATTAGTAATACTTCAGGTTTTCTGTTTGTTTATATTCTATGGTTTAACACAAAGCAGAAGATGTGAGAGTTGGACCATAAAGAATGCTGACTGCCAAAGAATTGATGCTTTTGAAATTGTGGTGCTGGAAAAGACTCTTGAGAGTCCCCTGGACAGCAAGGAGATCCAACTAGTCCATCCTAAAGGAAATCAACTGTGAATATTTATTGAAAGTACTAATGCTGAAGCTGAAGGTCTAATACTCTGGCCACATGATGCCAAGAGTTGACTCACTGGAAAAGACCCTGATGCTGGGAAAGATTGAGGGAAGGAGGAAAATGGGACAACAGAGAATGAGACGGTTGAATGACATCAGTGACTCAGCAGACGTAAGTTTGAGCACAATTAGGAAGATAGTGTACAACAGGAAATTCTGGTGTGCTGCAGTTCACGAGGTTGCAAAGAGTCGGATACAACTTGGGAACTAAACGACAACAATATAATAGAAACCTAACAGTTTAATTTGCCATATTTATTTTATTTCCTCGAATATTTTTTCATAGCTCCTAAAGAAGATTTAAAAAATCATTGCCCCTTGATCAGAAAAATAATAAATGTATCTTCTTTTAAACTTATACAAAGAACTCTTAAAACCCAGCCATGGCAAGAACATCTGACTAAAAAAATAGACTACAGAGTTTAACAATTCACCAAAGAAAATATACTGATGACAAATAAATCATATGAAAAGATGGATCACATAACATATCATCAGGGAAAGACAGATTAAAACTACACACTTATCAGAAAAATCAAAATCAAAAACACTGACAATATGATATACTAATGAGGATGTAGAACAACAAGACTGTCACTCATTCCTAGAGAATTAACATGGTAAAACCAAAGAAAACAGTTCATTAGTTTCTTACATAACTTACATATACTCTTATCATATGATCTAACAACCATACTTTTTATGCAAAGGGGTAAAACTTTATGTTGCCTTAAAAACCAGCCTAAGTTCTGATTTTAAATTTTAGATATATATCTTCAGGAGAGAAAAGGCTGACAATCTTTCCTTCTCCAAGTCAACAGTATGTTGAGAAGCTTTATTACAATCAAGTGCAAATGACAGCTCAGGTTAATGTGCTCTACCAGCTCACAATCATGGCATACAGAAGAACAAACAAAAGAGAAAAATACTGGCCTCTAATCACTCTTAGCTACATCACACTCAGAAGAAGACCATGTCAGAAGAGATGAGATACCTAATACCTGCTAGTAAATCAGAGATCACTCCAAGAGAAGAAGGTCACAATCTCACACTCCAGCCCTGGAAAACTGATGCGGAGGTTCTCAGTTATAGTCCCTAAGTAGACATTATAGAAGTTGAAAATTAACAGTATTGTTGAAAACAATGGAGACTACAATAATTAGGTAATTAAGATGGAGGTTGATAGTTCTCAGTAAGCAAATATCTAACCTATAAACTGACCATAAATTTAATTCAGAGAACTAGGAAAAGATACACACATGAAAGAACATCCAAAAGTGTAAACAATCCTGAAAGATCACAAGAAAAAGAAAAAACACCCCCACACACAAAAAAACAAAACTGCATGTCCAAAGAACAAAGTGTGGGAATAAAATAAGAATTAATCTAGTCAGACAAGAACAATTTAAGACAAAGTTAAAAAACAAAACATAAAACCATAAGCCAACAAATAGTCAATGTTAATATTTGAATGCCAAGAAATACAGGCAGACATGCTATAAATGTAATAAAAACCTTAGTAAATCAAACACTTAAGGGGACACTGTTAAAACCAGAAAACTTCATTAGCAAAGAATGCACCCTCTGAGAAACAATGAGATTGCACACAATAAGAAATATCTAACAGTGCTGAAATTCCATTAATAAATAAAAACAAGCAAACAAAAAGCTGTATGGGGAGGGTGGTATGGTTGGGCAAAGTTATAGAAAGGCAATACATCATAATTGATATAAAATATACCTAACATGTACAGATTTCCATGGGAAACTGTCTCCCATTAATCGGAAGACAAAAGAAAATGAAAATCCAAAACCAAAAAATGGGAACTATCATGGACAGATACTGGAATGACAAATGAAGGACTTCAAAACAGGTAATATCCAAAATAAGAAGGAAATCATCATTTCAAAGGGAAAAAAATTAAGAAAACAATGTCTGATCATTTATTTTGCAAGGAAAAATTCTGAAAAGAGAAGAAAATTTTAGTATCAAAAAACAACATGAGGAAAAAAAAACAACACAACATGAGGGAGGGAGAAATACACTGCAACAGCAGATCTGAACTGACAAAAGTATAACAGGCATAAGAAATGATGTCATCAAAATGATGAAGAAAAGAAAGAAAAATAAGTAGAGCATAAAAGAAATGTGGCATACTATTAAGTACACAAATATGCATGCCCAACTGCAGGAGGGTTCCCATCTCATCATCCCAAGTGGCTGTTTATATCAAGACTTTCTGGAGACCCAGTTCCTGTGTCTGCTGAGGGAGCAGATGGACATACCAGATGGGCACTCAGAGTGACCCCAAACTTTGGGGAGGCAGCTCTGGGAGCTTAGATCTATACCTTCTCCCTAGGAGAAACCCCTCTTGAAATGTTCTCCAGGTCTGCCCATGAGGGCTGATCAAGCCAGTCACCCATGGAACCAGGATCATGCACCGGCACACTTACGGCCTTGGATATGTATGCAGAGCTGTCATGCCTGGATGTCGTCTGGTTCTGCAGTCAAGTGTGTCCTGGGCAGGAGCCTGCTTTTGTAGATAGCTTTGTGGGTTCAGGGGCTTTGCAAGTGGTGCAAGTAGTAAAGAATCTGCCTGCCTGTGCAGGAGAGGTTAGAGACATGAGCTCAGTCCCTGCATTGGAAAGATCCTCTGAGAAGGAAATGTCAATCGATTCTGGTATTCTTGCCTGGAGAATATCATGGACAGAGGAGCTGGGTGTGATACATTCCATGGGTAGCAAAAAGTCAGATGTGACTAAAGGGACTTAGCAGCAGCAGAATTATACATACAATGTAAGAAGAAAAGGACAGACAAAAGCATAAAACCCTGAGGAATAATACTGCAATGTGTTTAGTTTATTCTCTTTACTTCATATAGCCCAGATTTAGAGCAGAAGGAAGCACATGAAAAGGTCAACAGGCAGGGAGGAACACACACACACAGACACACACACCAACTCATGAAGTAGCTCAGTCATGTTCAACCCTTTATGGACTTAAACAGTCCAGGGACTGTCAGGCCTTCAGACTCCTTTGTCCCTGGGATTTCCCAGGAAAGAATACTGCAGCAGGTTGCTATTTCCTTCTTCAGGGGATCTTGTCAATGCAGGGACTGAATTCGGGTCTCCTGCATTGCAGGTGGATTCTTTACCACTTGCACCACTTGATGCACTCCCAAAGGACATTCTCTCCTAAATTAAGGACTAAGATAAAAAGGAAAAAAATCAAGAGAGAAAACATTTACATAAGAACTGCTGAACTGCAGTGAAACTCCAAAGAAAAAGTGTTGCCTTAAATAACCCTTACAGAAACAGTGAAGGCAAAGTACAGACTTCCTAAAACAGGATGGATGAATCCCAAGTTGGAATCAAGACTGCAGGGAGAAATATCAGTAACCTCACCTATGCAGACAATACTAGTCTAACGGCAGAAAGCAAAGAAAAGCAAAACAGCCTCCTAATGAGGGTGAAAGAATAAGTGTGAAAAAGATGGCTTGAAACTCAACATTAAAAGAACTAAGATCACAGTCCCATTACTTCATGAAAAGTACAGGGGGAAAGTGTAAGCAAGATAGATTATATTTTCTTGGGCTAGAAAATCACAGATGATAGTGACAGCAGTCAAGAAATTAAAAGACGATTGCTCCTTGGAATAACAGCTATGACAAATCTTGACACATATTAAACAGCAGAGACATCACCCTGCCAACAGAGGTCCGTCTAGTCATACTGTAGTCAAAGCTATGGTTTTCCAGTAGTCATGTACAGATGTGACAACTGAACCACAAAGAAGACTGAGCACTGAAAAATTGATGTCTTTGAACTGGGGTGCTGGAGAAGACTCTGTAGAGTCACTTGTAGAGCAAACAGATCAAACTAGTCCACCCTAAAGGAAATCAACCCTGAATATTCACTGTAAGGACTGATGCTCAAACTGAAGCACCAATATACTTTGGCTACCTGATGTGCACAACTGACTTGTTTGGAAAAATTCTGATGCTGGCAAAGACTGAGGGCAGGAAGAGGGAGCAGCAGAAGATGAGATGCTTAGATAGCATCACCTATCTAACCATTAATGGTCATGAATTAGAACAAACTCTGGGAGACACTGAAGGACAGGGAAGCCTGGTGTGCTGCACTACATGGGGTCACAAAGAGTTGGTGGACACTACTTAGCAACAGCACAACAAACTGTAAAGTCTAAAACTGATATACACAATTACTCAGCTGATGTCTTCAAAGGTACAAGTATAATTAAGAATCACTTAACTAATGCACAGAACATAAGAAATTATCAAATCAAAACATGAGGGAAAAAAAGACATAAAAATGTAAAAAAACCCTTAAGGACTTACAGTAAGTAACAAGAATATAAAATTTGTGTTCTACAACCTGAAAGGAATGGAAATACAGCTGAAACAAACAAAAAAATGTTTGAAAGTTCTATAAACTTGTCAACAGACATATCAACAAATTAAAGGAAGTGAGTAAACCAAACGAGATAAAAAAAAAATGACACAAAAAATATGAAAAAATTTCTGAAGAAAATGAAAAAATGAAACATTACTCTCAGGTTCCATCATAAAACACACATGAAACGAAGATCTTCAAACATGTCAGAGAAAAAGTACATCTACTAAACTGGAAAAGCAATTCAAGGCGCTTCCCTGGTGGTCCAGTGGTTAAGATTCCTCATTTCACAGCAAAGGTAGAAGGTTCCATCCTGGTCAGGGAACTAAGATCCTGCATTGCACACAGCACAACACTACCCCCGCCCAAAACATTCAAATAAGAAATGATTTCCCATGAAAAAAGAAAACAAATGATTTCCTATTTGAAATTATAGACAGAAGGGGCATAAAACACTTTACATATTGAAAGAAAAGAACTGCTAACTCAGAATGGTAAAGAGGATAACCAACTAACTTAGGATGCTATAAGGATGACCAACAAGGATGTGCTGTACAGCAAGATGAACTCTGCTCAATGTCATGTGGCAGCCTGGATGAGGTGGGGGCGGAGTTTGGGGGTGAATGGATACATATATATGTATGGGTGAATCTCTTTGATGCCCACCTGAAACTATCACAATATTGTTATGTGGCTATACTTCAACACAAAATATAAAATACAAAAGAAAAAATGTACAAAGGACTTAAAAAGATATTTCAATAAATAAAAAGAAAAGGACTATATCCATGAGAAGATGTTTACATTCAGTCACCAAAGAAATCCAAAATTAAAACCATGAGACACCACTTTGCATTTAGTATGATGGCTATGGGAACATGGTGTAGAGAGATTATTGATGAAGACATGCAAAAACTTTAACCTTTACCTACTGTTGGTGAGACAGTACAATGTTGCAATCACTGTAAAAAACAAATTGGTGGCATCACAAAGAAATAAAACATAATCACTAGATGACCTAGCAATTCTACCCCAAGGTATAAATCAAACAGGATTAAAATCAGGAATTCAAACAGACATCTGTACATCAGTGTTCACAATATACTCACAGTAACAAAAAGTAGAAACAAATCAATTATCCACCCACCTGAATAGCTAAACCAAAACAGCTACATGCCTACAATGGAATATTATTAACTCAGAAGGAATAAAGTACCAGTTCTGGGGCAACATGAATTATTCTTGAAAACATACAGTTGAGTGAAAGAAGGCAATCATGAAAAGTCATGTAGATTTGTTGTTCAAGTTGGCAAGTTGTGTCCAACTCTTAGCAACCCCACGGGCTACAGCACATCAAGCTCCTTTGTCCTTCACCATCACTAAGAGCTTGCTCAAATTCATGTCTGTTGAGTCAGTGATGCCATCCAGCCATCTCATCCTCTGTCGTCTCCTTCTCCTCCCGCCTCCAAATCCCTCCTAGCATCAGAGTCTTTCCTAATGAGACATCTCTTCACATCAGGTAGTCAAAGTATTGGCACTTCAGCTTCAGCATCAGTCCTTCTAATAAATATTCACGACTGATTTCCTTTAGGACTGACTGGTTTGAGCTCCTTGTAGTCCAAGGGACTCTCAAGAGCCTTCTCCAACACCACAGTTCAAAAGCATCAATTCTTCTACTATGCATAGCAGTTGAGAGTGACAATATATAGACTTGAAATATTTCTTTTCCAATATTCCAACCAGCCTTTTGCTACACATCCAGTTCTGTTGCTTCTTGTCTTTGATACAAGTTTCTCAGGAGACAGGTAAGGTGATGTGGTATCCTATCTAAGAATTTCCCACAGTTTCTTGTGATTCACACAGTTAAAGGATTTAGCGTAGTCAGTGAAGCAGAAATAGATGTTTCTCTGGAACTCCCTTAGCTTCTCTTTGATCCAAAGAAAGCTGCAATTTGATCTTTGCTTTCTCTACCTTTTCTAAACCCAGCATGTATATTTGGATGTTTTGGTTCACATACTGCTAGGCCTAGCTTGAAGGATTTTGAGCATTACCTGGCTAGCATGTGAAATGAGGACAACTGTTCTGTAATTTGTTGGAGAAGGGCATGGCAACCTACTACATTATTCCTGACTGGAGAATCCCATGGACAGAGGAGCCTGGGGAGCTACAGCCCACAGGGTTGCAAAGAGTTCAACATGACTGAAGCGACTCAGCACGTACACATGTACTGTAGTCTGAACATTCTTTGGCACTGCCCTTCTTTGGGACCAGAATGAAAACTGACCTTTCAGTGAAGTAGAGGGTTAATTTTGGGGCTTCCCAGTTGACAACAGGGTAAAGAACCCTCCTGTCAATACAGGAAGTATAAAAGATGAGGGTTTGATCCCTGGGTTAGGAAGTTCCCCTGGAAGAAGAAATGGCAACCAACTCCATTTTTCTTACCTAGAAAATCCCATAGAGAAGCCTGGAAGCTACAGTCCATAGGGTTGCAAGAAGGTAGACACAACTGAAGCAACTTAGCCTGCACATGGGTTTAATTAATGAAATGCAAAATATGCCAACCCAAAATATGTCTATTTGGCATAAGGATTATTTTTACATGATTGTTTTTTAGAAACAGCACACATGCCAAAAAAAAAAAAAAAAAGCTGTGAAAATACTAGAAGCTGAAAGTTACACTTTCAGTAAACACAACAGAATCTACTTCCATCTATTAATTGATCTGAGGTTGTAAATGCACACTCCAACTACCACTCTGATACTGTGTGGATGGAGTGAGGGGAGAAGGGAAAATGCAGAGAATTTTTAGGGAAGAAATTATAGAGTCCTAGAGAAAAAAAGATCGTAAACAAATGGTCACAAGAAATCAAAATTTTAAAACGTATAGAAATCATATGCTGTATGTCAAATTCCATTTGTGCCAGTTTTATGCAATCTCACAACAAAGATTCAAGGAAGATGATGGGCCAAGTGGTCTGAAGAGATGAATCCTTGAGGACTCCTAACTTGATTCTCACAGCTCAGTTCGACATGTATGAGACCTTGCAGCTGGAGCTTCCTCCTTGTTTAGTCACTAAGTGCTCAACTGTGAACTTGTGGAGTCTGGCCTGCCAGGCTTCTCATTCCATTGGAATTTCTAGGGAAGAATACTGGACTGGGCTGTCACTTCTCCTCTATGGAATCTTTTTGACCCAGGGTTCAAACTTGCATTTCTTCTGTCTCCTACTCTGGCAGGTAGATTTCTTATACTAGCATCACTCATGATGTAGTCTATATCTGAGAGTTATTCAGTTTGCTCAGTTTCCTTGATGTAACATGAGAAACACATGTTTTAAAACTTCTGTTTATTCTTCTCTTTTGTTCTGTCTTTTACTGAGAGATCAGAAGTAGGAACTCAAGAGAGATAGAAGGGGAAATATTTTTCCTCCCTACATTTGACAAAAATCATAGCACACAATTAAAATCTGTGGCTAAATCACTGATTAAACAAATTAATTTTATGTGACAAGACCTTCTAGAAGTAACACCAAAAAAGATGCCCTTTTCATCACATGGGACTGGAATGCATAAGTAGGAGACAAGAGATACTTGGAGTAACAGGCCAAGTTTGTCCTTGGAGTTAAAAATGAAGCAGAGCAGAGGCTAACAGAGATTTGCCAAAAGAACGCACTGGGCATAGCAAACACCCTCTTCCAACAAAACGATAGAAGACTCTACACATGGACATCACAAGATGATCAACACTGAAACCATACTGATTATATTCTTTGCAGCCAAACATAGAGAATCTCTATACAGTCAGCAAAAAACAAGACTGGGAGCTGACTGGGGCTAAGATCATCAACTCCTCATTGCCAAACTCAGACTTAAATGGAAGAAAGTAGGGATAACCACTATGCCATTCAGGTACGACATAAAATCAAATCCCTTACAATTATACAGTAGAAGTGACAAATAGATTTAAGGGATTAGATATGAGAGAGTACCTGAAGAACTATGGATGGAGGTTCCTGACACTGTACAGGAGGAAGTGATAAAGACCATTCCCAAGAAAAGGAAACGTAAAAGGCAAAACAGTTGCTGAGGAGGACTTAAAAATAGCTGAGAAAAGAAGAGAAACTAAAGGCAAAGGAGAGAAAGAAAGATATACCCATCTGAATGCAGAGTTTCAAAAAACAGCAAGGAGAGATAAGTAAGCCTTATACAGTGATCAAGGCAAAAAAATAGAGGAAAACAATAGAATGGGAAAGATTAGAGATCTCTTTAAGAAAATCAGAGAAACTAAGGGAACATTTCATGTAAAGATAGGCACAATGAAGGACAGAAATGGTATGGACCTAAAAGAAGCAGAGGAGGATATTAAGAAGAGGTGACAAAATACACAGAAGAGCTATTCCAAAAAAGACCTTCACACCCAGATAACCACAATGGTATGATCATTCACCTAGACCCAGACATCCTGGAATGTAAAGTCAAGTGGGCCTTAGGAAGCTTCACTATGAACAAAGCTAGTGGAGGTGATAGAATTCCAAATGAGCTGTTTCAAATCCTGAAAGATGATGCTGTAAAAGCGCTGCACTCAATATGCCAGCAAATTTGGAAAATTCAGCAGTGGCCACAGGACTGGAAAAGGTCACTTTACATTCCAATCCAAAAGAAAGGCAATGCCAAAGAATTCTCAAACTACCACACAACTGCACTCATCTCACACACTAGCAAAGAAATGCTCAAAATTCTCTAAGCCAGGCCTCAACAGTTCTCAATAGAACTCCAAGCCAGTTCTTCAACTGGGAACTTCCAGCTTTTCAAGCTGGATTTAGAAAAGGCAAAGGAACCAGGGATCAAATTGCCAACCACCATCGTATCACTGAAAAAGCAAGAGAGTTCCAGGAAAACATCTACTTCTGCTTTATTGACTATGCCAAAGCCTTTGACTGTGTGGATTACAATAAACTGTGGAAAATTCTGAAATGGGGATACCAGACTACCTCACCTGCCTCCTGAGAAATCTGTATGTAAGGCAGGAAGCAATAGTTAGAACCAGGCATGGAACAATGGACTGGCTGGAAACTGGGAAAGGAGTAGGTCAAGAATGTATATTGTCACCCTGCTTACTTAACTTTATGCAGAGTACAGCATGTGAAATTCACAGCTAGATGAAGCACAAGCTGGAATCAAGATTGCTGGGAGAAACATCAATAACCTTAAATATACAGATGACACCCTCCTTATGGGCAAACGTGAAGAACTAAAGAGCCTCTAATGAATGTGAAAGAGGAGAGTGAAAAAGCTGGCTTAAACTCAACATTCAAAAAACTATGATGATGGCATCCAGTCCCATCACTCCATGGCAAATAGATGGGGAAACAATGGAAACAGTGACAGGTTTTATTTTCTTGATTCCCAAATCACTGCAGATGGGGACTGCAGCAATGAAATTAAAACACACTTGTTGCTTAGAAGAAAAGCTTAAAAAACACAGAAAGCATATTAAAAAGCAGAGACATTACGTTGCCAACAAAGGTCTGTCTAGTCAAAGCTATGGTTTTTTCCAGTAGCCATGTATGGATGTGAGAGTTGGACTTTATTATAAAGGAAGATGAGTGCCAAAGAACTGATGCTTTTGAACTGTGGTGTTGGACAGAACTATTAAGATTCCCTTGCTGCTGCTGCTGCTGCTGCTGCTGCTGCTGCTGCTAAGTCACTTCAGTCGTGTCTGACTCTGTGCGACCCCATAGACAGCAGCCCACCAGGCTCCCCCCATCCCTGGGATTCTCCAGGCAAGAACACTGGGGTGGGTTGCCATTTCCTTCTCCATGAGATTCCCTTAGACTGCAAGAAGATCCAACCAGTCCATCCTAAAGGAGATCAGTCCTAAATAATCATTGGAAGGATTGATGCTAAAGGTGAAACTCCAATACTTTGGCCACGTGATGGGAAGAACTCACTCACCGGAAAAAGACCCTGAGGCTGAGAAAGATTGACAGGAGGAGGAGGAGACTACAGAGGATGAGATGGTTGGATGGCATCACCAACTTGATGGACATGTGTTTGAGCAAGCTCCAGAACATGGTGATGGACAGGGAAGCCTGGCTTGCTGCAGTCTGCGGGGTTGCACAGAGTTGGACATGACTGAGCATCTGAACTGAACTGAAAGCATTGATGCATCATACCACTAACAACTTACTTTAACCAATTGTTATTTCCACTAAACACATTTGCTGACAATTGTAAAATATCTATCTACTCTATATATCAAGGTGTTTACAACTATCAAAAGGTTAACATATCCTTGCTTAAGACAGTTTTTATTTGGTATAGGCATTTGCTGTTGCTGCTTTTAGGAAGGGCAAAGCATTTTTCAAGATGCTTTCTTTGAACTTACTAAGTAAATAACTGTTTTGAGCAACAGGGAAGTATCACACATTTTAGAAACGGCACTCATCTTAAAAATAAAATACTCCTTCAGGTTATTTATCTTCACCTATTTCTGAGTAGAAAAATATTACAAATCAGTGAAAATCATGTTTTACTTGAGGTGCTGTGAGCTAAAACTGCAACTTACCAAAGCAGTAAACAAAGGATGTTGCTGTCATCAAGTCATCACAATAAAGTTGCCTTGATGCTGAGCCCTGAGAGAACTTTGGGTAAGGCAGGATTTAACCAGTCAACAGATGGTATTAACTAGTCAACTACTGTGGCCACTCCTCTCCCCACAGGGCACCCTAAAGGGACCAATGATGACAAGCACTGTAACTAGCCCCAGATAGTGGAAAGGCATATGAAAAGTGCATATGATTTCAATAAGCTCAGGCTTTGTATCTTTCCAAACAGAAAAATGCTCAATTTTTTGAGATTTTTGGATTTAATTAACAGTAATCCTTTTGGTCAAAAACACATAAAAAGATGATCATCACTGATGGGCATTTCACAGAAATGAAATCAAAACTACAGTGAGGTATCACCTCACCTCAGTCACAGTAGCTATCATCAAAAGCTTACAAACAATAAATGATGGAGAGGACGTAAAGAAAAGGGAACCCTTCTACACTGTTAGTGGGAATGTAAGATGGTGCAGCCACTATAGAAAACAGTATAGTGTTTCCCTAGTAAACCAGAGTCATCATATGATCCAGCAATACCAATCCTAGGCATATATATTCAGAGGACAAAAACTACAGGCCAAAAAGACACATGTGTCAAAATGTTAAATGCAAAACTATTTATAATAGCCAGGATGTGGGAGCACCCTAAATGTCCACTGACAGATAAATAGATAAAGATGTGGTGTGTATATACATATATATGTGGAATGTAATATTATCCAGCCATAAAAAAAAAAAATGAAATGCCAGTTGTAGCAATATGCATGGACCAACAGACCATCATACTGAACAAAATAAATCAGAAAGAGAAACTAATTTCATACAATTAATCTTCTGTACTCTGAATACCTGGTCTTTGTTGTAAAAATTTCTATATAACCAGGCCCTGTCTTATCTCCATGGAACAATCCCTAAGAGTTATCTGAGGTGCTGTGTCCTGAGCCCAAGTCCTTAGTTTTGCTCACCAAATAAAACACAACTCTCTAATTTCAAGTATATCTTTTTCGGTTCCAGTCAGAACTTAAAAGATTATCATTCTCCTTCACTGCAGGCAGATTCTTTACCAGCTGAGACACAAGGGAAGCCCAAGAAAACTGGAGAAGGTTTTATCCCTTATCCAGGAATAAGGAATCTATTATTACCATACAATTTCATGGATAATGTCAGATTTTCAAATATTTTCTAACTTAAGTAGAAAACTTTAAAAATCAAGAGCAAAAATGAGAAATGCTATTTTTGTTTGTGAAATAATAAATATATTTCGTGTAAGGTCTGTTTGTGATAGAGAGCTCCGAAAATACTTGGAAAGCCCTGAGTGAAGTGTTTTTATTTTTCTTAAGTGCTTCATTTGGTTCACTTAATGCTAAAGAGAGGACTTGTATGGAAACCCTAGCAATTCTCAGTATGATGCTAGGTAGGGAGGAGAAAGGATGCAGAATAAGGGCTACAATGAATTCCTGAAAAGTGAGATTTGATTATTTCAACCCAATTCCTTAGGAATATAAGTTCCTGAGCTTAGAAAACTTTCAGATCTCATCTCTGTACCTCTTCATTTTCCTCCTTTACAACATTCCTTATAATAAATTAATTAATGTTTCCCTGAGCTTGTGAGTCATTCTAAAAGTTAATCAAACTCAAGAAGAGGGTTTGGGAAACTGTCTTATAGCTGGATGATCAGGAAGATACACGACAACCTAAGTACAACTTGCTTCTGAAGAGAGCAGTCTTAGGGAACTAAATCTTTCCTTGTGGGATCTAAGCTATTTCTAAGTAAAGCGAAGTGAAAGTGAAGTCAGTCAGTCATGTCTGACTCTTAGCGACCCCATGGACTGTAGCCCACCAGGCTCCTCCATCCATGGATTTTCCAGGCAAGAGTACTGGAGTAGGGTGCCATTGCCTTCTCCTTAACAGCTACTAGTATATAATTATTTTGAAAGACACTGATCTTTCAGAAAATTGTCCCAGGAAACTTAAGCTTTAACAAATATAACCATTACTATATACAATAAAACAGGCTACTAGGAAAGATGGTATATATGCTCTAAGTCTGTTAACCAATTTCAACTCAGCTGTTTCTGTTTTGGCAAAACAAACATTAAAACAATGAGAACTGAAAAGGAAAGATGATTTTAAGGAGGAAGTGATAGGAAACCCAGTTAAAACTAAATCTCTAACTTTAATTGAAATTAAGTACTTCAAAACTGGTGATATAATTAAATCTTTTTAAAATTCATATAGTGACAAATAACATATCAATTAACCAGACTTGAAGAGGCTCTTCAGAGTGCACCAACGGCTCTCTTGGAAATCAAGGTACAAGCTGAGATATGCTGTCACAAACTTTCTGTCCCTATCCACTTATTCCTGTCCCTATCCGCTTAACAGTGACATTAACTGAACCAGTAGCAAATAAAAACACAGCAGAAACACTACTCTTTTCCCAAGATTTAACTTTTCAAATAAACTTTTAATAACATGGTTAATATTTCAAGTTCTAATTACCACCTGCTGCTGGTAAGTTGCTTCAGTCATGTCCGACTCTGTGACCTCATAGATGGCAGCCTACCAGGCTCCGCTGTCACTGGGATTCTCCAGGCAGAGCACTGGAGTGGGTTGCCACTTCCTTCCCCAATGGATGAAAGTGAAAAGTGAAAGTGAAGTCATTCAGTCATGTCCGACTCTTCGGGACCCCACGGACTGCAGCCTACCAGGCTCCTCCATCCGTGGGGTTTTCTAGGTGAGAGTACTGGACAGGGCTGCCATTGCCTTCTCCAAATTATTACCTAAAAATTAGTAAAGCCAGGTTCCATCAGAAAGGCTCAGTTTCTTCATGGGAAAAGAGCAACAGTCATAACACACAATTGCACAGGTTCCCATTATTGGTTTAACACAGTTCAAGTCAATTCAAAAGAGAGATCAACATATCCTCACCTCCATGTCTGATAAGGATTCATACTGGGTATAAGAGGTTTTCTAAAAGTGTGTATATTAACTTACTTTGGAATGATTAAGAATTTACACTGGAAAGAACCAATCAGTCTTTTATTATCCAAACATGCCAAATTACTTTATAAACTTATATGGTCACAGAATGGTTTTTGAATTTAAAATTAGTAGGTCACAGAATGGTTTTTGAATTTAAAATTAGTAAGTATAATGAGATATTTCTAAGTCAACAGTGTCAAAATTTGAGTAAAATTTATAGGACAATACTGAGAACTGGAAAATTATTTGATGGTGTTTGAAAGCACTTCAAGGTAACTCTTTCATAAAGTTTCCCATTTGCATGTATAGATGAAAATATCAAACAGCATCTTTTTCTAATGTGATGAGGTTTTAAACATCACATTTTCACAAGGGCAAGGAAAGCAGCAATGCACATGTACGTTATAGGTTTTGCAGAGTGATCAAATTAATTTAATGTTTACATGAAATTATATAAAATCTTGACATTTCTATCCACTCTTTTTTTTCTCAGTGTTTGTTTTGTTTATGAGCTTGCATGCGTGCAAGCTAAGTCACTTTAGTCTTGTCTGACTCCTTGCAACTCTATAGACTACAGTCTACCAAGCTCCTCTGTCCATGAGACTGTCCAGGCAAAAATATAGGACTGGATTGCCATTTCCTTCTCCAGAGGGTCAAGGTTTGATTCCCTAACCAGGAATCAAACTTGCATCTCTCTCTCACATCAAGGAGATGTGCATTGGCAAGCAGGTTGTTTACCATTAGCACCACCTGGGAAGCCCCTTTATGAGTTCAGAAGAAACTACAATACAGTTTTAAGTATGTTGATTAAAAAGCAAAACCAATTCCATTTTTCTATGTTTCAAATGAAGCAGAAATTGTAAAAATGAAAAAGATTACCTTTTGGATAATCTTCCAATAAGAGGTTGAAGTGACCTACTGACAAAAGAATTCAGACTCCACTTTTCCTTCAGCTTTTAAGATTAGAGATTCGTAGCAGCCAACAGCCTAGAAAAAAGAAATTATAAATAAGTATTAAGAAAAAAAGCAAAATCCTAATTGCATACTTTCTGAGAGAACAGATAGATACTTTGTGAGAGTACTCAAAAAATCAAACAGTGTTACTTCCATCAAGACTCAGAATTCAAATTTTCCAGAAATTAGAAGAAAGTGGGACTTCTCTGATGGTCCCAGCAGTTAAAAACCCATCTGCCAATTCTCAGATATAGGATTCAATCCCTATAGGGAAACTAAGATTCCACATGCTGTGGAGCAACTAACACCATGCTCTGCAACTACTGAGTCTGTGTGTGACAACTGGAGAGAAGCACATGCTTCTCAATAAAAGCTTCTGCATGCCACAACTAAGACTCAATGCAGCCAAATAAATAAATAACAAATAAATATTGTAGAAAAAGAAATTAGAATAGCTTTCTAATTACTTAGCAGAGCCACCACTTATGATTCACATTTTGATTATGATTCAAAGCTGTCCCATATGAAAAAAAGGAGAATAAGACCTGCCAAATAAGATAATTTAGAAATTCCTTTAATGACTGTTAGTTTCCAATCTAAATTATAACTTCAATCCTTGTTCACATAACTGAACTACACTCAAATAAACACAAGCAGAAAGAACTTTACTAAAATTTCAGGAGCCATTAACTACATTTGAAATGTGGCAAATCCAAATTGACGTGCTATTAACTGTAAATTGCACAACAAATTACAAAAACTGCATACAAAAGACTGATATATTTACTAACAATTTTATGTTGACCATTAAGTTAAATATATTATTCAATTTCATGTTCCTCTTTACTAGTTAATAGTTATCAAATTTAAAAATCATATGAGAAATTAAAATTGTGCTTTACTACATTTCTATTGGATAAAGCTGCTCAACAATGGCTACTATCTCAGCTATTTTTGCAAAGAAACATTACATTTTAGAGCACCATCACGACATAGTGTAGTTTTTCAAGCAAATACATCATATATTTTCTTACTAATGCTTCTCACATATTTCAAACATACTAACTCAAATATTATCTCACCCCCTACCACAGACCTCTCTCATGCTTTTATTAGAGAAGAGAACACTTAAAGAATCTCTTAAAAAAAAAATAACTTCCAGAAGTCTGCAGTTGAAGAAATTAAGATTTTATTAAAATATGAGAAAGAACAGTATTCTGGAGTATCTACATAAAGAACAATGTTCTGCAGAGTTGTCACGAATTGTGGGAAAATTTATTCATATATTAAGATATGGAGTATGGGGAGGGAGTTCCATAATAATCCAGAGGTTAGGTTTCCACACTTTCACTGCCATTACTCGGGGCCAGTCCCTGGTTGGGAATTAAACAGTCTGACCTATGACTACCAAACACACATACCACATCTGCTTTATTTAAAGACAGAAATAAATAACTCCCTTCCTCCAGTGTTCATGGTAACACTTGCAAGACAAGATACCCTTATTATATTTTAATTTACATAAAGTTTAGGCCAAACTATGTATAAACCAGAATGACTAACCACCATCTTTTTTTCCTTTTTCTTTTTGGCCATACCACTTGGCTTTCAGCACCTCAAATCACTAAAAACAATTAAACCTCTGAATCTTTTCTTAAGTTCCAGAAATCACTATAAAGTGAAAATAAAAAATTTCACACCTCTGTCAACTGAAAAAATTGTCAAAACCTAGAATAGGAGAGTTCCATTTTAGGGAGAGGAGTCAGGTTAAACAGAAGTTTGAAACAAGGGTCAGGTAGTCTGAATATCAAAAGATTATTCTTAACTAAGGAAAATCAGCTGTCTCAAGTTAAGGAATTTAGCCCTTTTCTGTGTATGGGAAAACCAAGAGCCTGGGCTTACTGAACTCAATCACTGACTAGCATCCTTTGATTCGATTATTCATAACCTTAGTTCCTTTTTCATGCAGGGAGTAATGGCAGACCATGGCTGGCTGCTGAATAGCACGAATGTTCTTTCTGGGCTTAGAAATTAAAATTTGGAAGATGGAATCCCTAACAGTTATGATATCCACGTGTACTGATTTGGAAGGAAATATTCCTTACCATAGTCCCTCCCTGTGATCAAAATTTCAGCCAATTTGGGAGACATTTCATGACCATTTTTTGTTCCATGGTGCTGGGAGGTTCTTCCCAGATCAGACAAGTAAGAAGTTCTATTGCTATGTCACTCCAGGTGTTAACTTCTGGATTAGGCCCACTGGTAAGTAATCAAAGATTCTCTGAATCCTACACCTTCTAACCTATTAAGATCCAGGAGATATTTTCTTTTTTTGCTTCTTCCCACACATGGAATCAACTATAATTATTAATTGTACACTGAACCATATCTTTGATAGATACCTTTTAAGTTGCCTGGTCACCAGCACATTTGTTGGAGGCAGGGTTATACCTCCAACAATCTTAAGAGACAAGAGACAACAATCTTATAAGATGAAGTAGCTCATAACACTGACAAACTTATAAAGCAACAGAGAGAAAAAGACCAAAAAATTTGAAAAAAAGAAGAAACTAAGTCTAGATTACAAATAAACAGGTATAAACCATCAAGTCCAAAGCAAAGTTAGCTGGATAAATCAAATTTTGGCAGGGTCGGGCAGAAAAATAGGGCAATGTTTCATCTTTGTTTACAAAGGCACACTTTATCAACTTATTGTAGGTCACAGCATAACAGAAAAAACTTAACTGAAAAATAGCTTTAACTGTCAGTTTTCAAAAGTCAAAGTTATGTCATATTTATCAGTTCATTCAGTCCCATGTAACGGATTCCTGTTGACCCACATGAAGTAATCAGGATTTTTTAATTAACAAATAGTCACTGTTACTGAATTCAGTGGCATTACCTAAAGGCTATCAGAAATACATGTTTAAAATTTCTTTTAATAGTCTTTTTGAAAATCATTTTGTAAAGACAATGTAAATTTATGATAATCTATAAAGGACAAAATTTAAAATTATAGGCTAAAGATTTAGGACAATGCAATTAGGAAACTGATTATTTCTATAACATTTCAACATGATAATTTGAATTATGGTAACTTTATAAGATGATTGATAAAGTTATGACTGACAACTTTATAATATTATTTCATGATATATCACATATTATGGATTTCATGTAAAATTTTGGGTTATTAATACATTAATGATACTTATCCATACATATTAATGATACATATCCATAAACAATCTAAAGTTTACCTCTCTAATCCTGACAATATTTCCAAATTTAAAACACCAAAAACATAGCTTAATATATCTAAGATGTCTCACAAATGTTTCTTTGAAGCATCCATACCAGACTTCATTTCAGTTTCTCATGGAAACCACCAATCTCCACAGCTTGCTCAAACTCATGTCCATCCAACTGGTGATGCCATCCAACCATCTCATTCTCTGCCGTCCCCTTCAATCTCTCTCAGCATCAGGATCTTTTCCAAGGAGTCAGTTGTTTGCACTTGGCAGCCAAAGTATCGAGGTTTCAGGTTCAGCATTAGTGCTTCAAATAAATATTCAGGACTGATTTCCTTCAGCACTGACTGGTTGGATCTTCTTGCAGTCCAAGAGACTGTCAACAATCTTTTCCAACACCATAGTTTGAAAGTATCAATTTTTTGGCGCTCAGCATCCTTTATAGTCCAACTCTCACATCCATACATGATCACTGGAAAAACCATAGCTTTGAATAGATGGACACTGCTGTCTAGGTTTGTTATAACATTTCTCCCAAGGAGCAAGTGGTTTTAATTTCATTGCTGCAGTCACCACCTACAGTGATTTTGGAGTCCAAAAGATAAAGGCCGTCTCCCTTGTTTCCCCATTGGTTTGCCATGAAGTGATGGGACTGAATACCATGATCTTAGTTTTCTGAATGCTTAGTTTAAGCCAACTTTTTCACTCTCCTCTTTCACTTTCATCAAAAGGCTCTTTAGCTTTTCTTTGCTTTCTGCCATAAAGGTGTTGTTATCTGCATATCTGAGGTTATTGATATTTTCCTGGCAATCTTGACCCCAGCTTGTGCTTCATCCAGGTTGGAATTTCACATGATATACTCTGCATAAAAGTTAAATAAACAGGGTGTCAATATACATCCTTAACATACTCTTTTCCCAATTTTGAACCAGTTCCACGTCCGGTTCTAGCTGTTGCTTCTTGATCTGCAGGTAGATTTCTCAGGAGGCAGGACAGGTGGTCTGGTACCCTCATTTCTTGAAGAATTTTCCAGTTTGTTGTGATCCACAAAGGCTTTGACATAGTCAATAAAGCAGAAGTAGATTTTTCCTGGAACTCTCTTACTTTTTTGATGATCCAATGAAGGTTGGCGATTTGATCCCTGTTTCCTGTGCCTTTTCTAAATGAGCCTGAAAATCTGGAAATTCTCAGCTCAAGAACTGGCTCAGAGTTTTGCTGTTAACT
>SJXQ01012954.1:61828-74072 GCA_006408695.1 Aepyceros melampus | reverse complement strand
GAGTCTGGCTTTACCCTTCAGGAACTGTTATCTTTTATTCACTCTTCAGGAATTGTTATCTTTTATTCACCCTTCAGGAATTGTTATCTTTTATTCTTTGGATGTTATTCTGCTTTTTCTTTTTCCTGTTTATTTTTTCTCTCTCTACCTCTCTTTTTCTTTTTTTTTTTTTTCATTTTCTGCATCCTACAGCTTGTAGAATCCAGCTTCACGGGACAGAGACCAGATCTGAGCCTCTGAGTTATAAGCATTGAGTCTGAAATGTTGGAATAACAGAACCTCAGCCCCCAAGGATAATAAGGGCAATGACATCTTCCATAGGTACACATCTGACCAAACTCTAACCAGTGGTCCACAAACTCCACTGCTGGAAACCTCAGGCCAAACAACTAGTGAGACAGAAACATAGTACCACCCATCCAAAAAAATAAAGTTACAAATGAAAGAGCAAGATAAAAAACTACAAGACCAAATAAATGAAGAGGAAATAGGCAATGTATCTGAAAAAGAATTTGGAATAATGGTAATAAAGAAGTTTCAACAGATCACAAATAGAATGGAAAAAATATAAGAAACATCTAATGCATTTAACAAAGATGTGTAAGAAATAACGAATAAGCACAGTCATTAAAATTAAAAATACTCTAGAATAAAATCAATAGCAGAAAAACTAAGGCAGAAGAATGGATAAGTGAGCTGGAAGACAGAATGACAGAAATACTACCAAGGAGCAGAATAAAGAAAAAAGAATGGTAAGAATTGGACAGTCTCAGAGACCTCTGAGACAACATTAAATGTGCTAACATTCAATTTACAGGTGTCCATGTAATCAAAAGCCTATAATGCCTTTTCAAAATCCAGATGCTTATCAGAATTATTTTAGAATATTTCAAAAATCCAAATGTCCAGGCATTGCTTTTTTTCATCCAAAAGTTCCAGATGTGTTTTTCATCCAAAGCTCCAGATGTGTTTCTAATGAGCAATCATGTTTAAAAACAGGACTGTATGATGAGCTTTCACTTATCTAGCTGTTTCACTTTTTTCCAATACATACAAAACATTCACTTCAGTTTAGATATTTTCTTACTGTGCTTGACTTATAAACTGATGATATCACCATTCTTCTACTTTTTGGCCATTATTTAGTAAAACAAGGGTAACTGGAACAAAATTACTAAGACAGTCAATCTGCTGAGAACATCACTAAGGACTAAGGGGCAGGTAGAAACATATAGCATGGACACGCTGGACAAGGGTGTTCACATTCTGGGCAGGTGGTAGCATAAGGGTGAGAGATTTGATCATGCTACTCAAAACAGCACATGACTTAACTGATAGGGAGAGGAGGATAACTGAGACCAGAGAAGCAAAACCAAGGATAAGAGAGACCAACTATTTATAACAGGCAAAAACTTGGAAATAACTGAATATCCATCAAAGAATGAATGAATAACCAAAATATACCAAATGTGGGTATACTTTGGCTTTTCACAGGAGGTAGAATAATGACTCACCCACAGACAGGAATAAAATACTGATAGATGACACAACATGAATAAACTTTGAAAACCTTATAATAACTGAAAGAAATCAGATACAAAAGACCTGTTGTATGTTTTTTAAGCAATAGGCGGAGAATGGTCCTGGTTAGTAATTCCTGGCGTATTTTAGGTTAGAGATGATGAAAATGCCCTAAATCAGATAATAGTTGGAGAAGGAAATGGCAACAACAACAAAAAAAAACCCACAGGAATTAAACAGCATACAGTAAGTAACAGGAACTTTTTAGTAAGAGAGAATCAAAGAAGACATATTAAAAATGAGACAGAGACAGCAAATAAAGGAGTAGGCATTCTTAAGTTGGGAGTAAATGTGAACTGTATATATATTCCAAATAAATGTCACAGATGCTAGTCTGCATTTGCTAAAAAGCCAACTATAGGTTGTCTTTTAAAAGACACACATTGAATCCAAGCAAATGGTTGGGAAGGGCAAAGCTATGCAAACAGAAACTATGTAAGAGTCAAGTGACTATATTAATTACGGCAAAATAAATAAATATAAAGACAAAGAGGTAGCTTTCACAATAAAATGATCAATATTCACAAAAATCTAACTGTTCTGAATGTATACACAAGTCCTAAAATATGTGATGCCAAAGCTAAAAGAACTCAAGGGAAAATTTAAAATAAGAAACAAAAAGAAATCCCCAAATTTCAATTTCACCGACAGAATATACAACAAAACTTGTTAAGGATATGTTCAAGAATTAAACTTGACCAAAGCTGACTGTTTTTTTAACAGTCTTAAAAGGGGGTAAGGGTGGGAAGGAGATGGGAAATAATTCCTCAAGATTTAAACTCAGGAGAGCCATTTCTAGGTATAAAATCTGTATTCCTGCGCACCCACTAACACAGTATTTAAAGGTGCATTTTTAAAGTTATATATGCCCTTGTTAAGAATAAAATGGGGTACAGATACAGAATCATAAAACAGCCCTAAGTTTTTAATGTAAGTCCAAGATGACCATTAATAAATATTCCTAAGTATCTTTTCCAAAACTCTTGTCAGAGAATTTCTTAAACTGACCAATGAGTACACATTTAAAAAGTGCAAGGTAAGAAATAAGATCAAAGAGGAACAGAGTCTAGAATAAAGTATCTTTTATGTTTCTAAGAGCTAATATCTTAATTTTAAATCATGCTTTTTTTTAAATTAGTATTAAAAACTTCATCATGATGCTCTAAATCAAGAAAACAATCCCCAAGAAACACTATCTTACTAAGAAAAAACTACCCAAACTTTTAATTTGTTAAGCTGATCTTTACTGTAAACTTTAAAAGCACTTTAGTTTCCTTCTTCACTGACATTCTGGGGATAAGCTCAAAATAATGAAACATAGCAGAATGTGTGCACTCACTCAGTCATGTCTGACTCTTTGCAACCCCCACAGACTGCACCCCACCAGGCTCTTCCATCTACAGGATTGTCCTGGCAAGAATATTGAAGTGAGTTGTCATTACCTTTTCCAAGGTAGCAGAAAATGGCACTTTGGCATAGACACGATATTTTGAAATGAAACTCTAGATAAGTCATAGACAACAGTATTTCTGAAATGGTATATAACTTGTCAGCTGTAAATGTAAAGGGACACTTACACAGGAAAACAACATTCTTAGAAGATCTCCCTTTTGGTAGCAGAAAAAATAGAGGACTCTCAATCACAAAATGGAAAGGAACCCAGAATTAAATATGCATAACAACCTTAACCTCAGTTACCCCTTTTAACTGTTTATTTGCCTCCCATCACCAATATCTCACATGCCTTAAACAGCCAAATGTTTGGACCATTTTGAAGATGGAGAAGGCACTGGCACCCCACTCCAGTACTCTTGCCTGGAAAATCCTATGGATGGAGGAGTTTGGAAGGCTGCAGTCCATGGGGTCGCTAAGAGTTGGACACGACTGAGCGACTTCACTTTCCCTTTTCACTTTCATGCATTGGAGAAGGAAATGGCAACCCACTCCAGTGTTCTTGCCTGGAGAATCCCAGGGACGGGGGAGGTTGGTGGGCTGCCGTCCATGGGATAACACACAGTCGGACATGACTAAAGTGACTTACCAGTAGCAGGAGCATTTTGAAGAGGAATTAAAAAGCCTCTTGATGAAAGTCAAAGCGGAGAGTGAAAAAGTTGGCTTAAAGCTTAACATTCAGAAATCTCAGATGGCATCTGGTCCCATCATTTCATGGGAAATAGACGGGTAAACACTGGGAACAGTGGCTGACTTTATTTCTGGGGGCTCCAAAAACACTGCAGATAGTGATTGCAGCCATGAAATTAAAAGACACTTATTCCTTGGAAGGAAAGTTATGAGCAACTTAGATAGCATATTGAAAAACAGAGACATTACTTTGCCAACTGTCAGGAGCCAGCGTGAGGAATCCCACCCGTGACAGGGTCACGTGGTAGACTCAGATGGCAGGGCAATTTGAGTCATCAGATTTCTCCCTGTTTTTTCCTGAACATGTGCCCCCCAAAATAAGAATCTTGTTTTCCCATTAGTTTCTGACTTTCTCTGGAAGAAGTAATTCTGGGCTTTGGCCTTCTGCATTTGAAAGGAGTGTTTCAGCCCAACCCCCCTTTGATAACACTCTAGCCTGCCTAACAAGTTCCCCTGACCTTCTACAAGCTTGTAAATTACTCACAACTTCCCAACTGTGAGGGGCACAAAAGCCTTAAAGTATCTTAAAGTTTCAGAGCCTTTTCAAATTCATATCGGTGACAGGATTTCACAGTTGACTCAATGACTGCTGCCAGACCTCCTTATTTTTTATCTATCAGGCACCTGGGAAGATGTAATCAATGTAAATGGGATATGGAAAAGGATATATAGTAGTTTTGATGTTAGCATTACTAGACTTTTGCTATAAATCACTGTAATTCCTTTTATTATAAATTGCTGTATTTTTATTTAGTGTTTTCTGAGAATGGCATTCAGACTTTGGAAAGGTTAACACAAATGAGTCTTCTGGTTAACAAAACCTCACCAGAAGAGAGCCATAGAAATATTAACAGGCCTCTTGGCCAGAAGATAATGTAAACCGCCTGAGACCTTTTGTAACGGGAGAGTATGCAAAAAAGAAAGCCTTGTCTCAATGAGGGTCAGGACTGCTGCCCCTGTATAACTCTGCATATTCCATTATGTACAACTTGGGGTATATAAGCTGAGTTTTTTTTTATTTAGTGTTTTCTGAGAATGGCATTCAGACTTTGGAAAGGTTAACACAAATGAGTCTTCTGGTTAACAAAACCTCACCAGAAGAGAGCCATAGAAATATTAACAGGCCTCTTGGCCAGAAGATAATGTAAACCGCCTGAGACCTTTTGTAACGGGAGAGTATGCAAAAAAGAAAGCCTTGTCTCAATGAGGGTCAGGACTGCTGCCCCTGTATAACTCTGCATATTCCATTATGTACAACTTGGGGTATATAAGCTGAGTTTAAAAAATAAACGACCCCCTTTTTTCCCCTTTGGAGCCTTACACCAACACTGGGCTTCCTCATGTCTGTCTTTTCTTTTTTTCCCCTTTTTCAGCTGAATTCCCATCTGGGGCGCGGAGGCTCGCCATGTCTACTTACCTGTCCCGGCTGCAAAGATCTGTAAGAGAGAGAGCCCAGAGCGGGGCACTCTCTGATATTCAAACGGATGCCGGTGGCCTAACGTAGATGGTGCAAACCTCTTGTCTTGAGGTTTTATTGGCTTTCCATGTAAACCAAGTTATTCAGCCTTCTTTTCTCCATCTAATTTTCCTACTATAGAATTTCTTCCTAATCTATTCTTATATTTCTAAATAAGTTAGTTTTTCCTCGCCGACACCATCTCCCCTTCGAATCACCCTGCATCCGCCGGGGCTGGACCCTGGCAGCCAACAAAGGTCCGTCTAGTCAAGGCTATGGTTTTTCCAGTGGTCATGTGTGGATGTGAGAGTTGGACTCTGAAGAAAGCTGAGGGCCGAAGAAGTGATGTTTTTAAACTGTGGTGCTGGAGGAGACTCTTGAGAGTCCCCTGAACTGCAAGGAGATCCAACCAGTCCATTCTAAAGGAGATCAGACCTGGGTGTTCTTTGGAAGAACTGGCGGTAAAGCTGAAACTCCAATACTGAAGTGAGAATTGACTGAAGGGAAAAGTTGACTCATTGGAAAAGACTCCAATGCTGGGACAGTTCTAGTCAAGGCTATGGTTTTTCCAGTGGTCATGTGTGGATGTGAGAGTTGGACTCTGAAGAAAGCTGAGGGCCGAAGAAGTGATGTTTTTAAACTGTGGTGCTGGAGGAGACTCTTGAGAGTCCCCTGAACTGCAAGGAGATCCAACCAGTCCATTCTAAAGGAGATCAGACCTGGGTGTTCTTTGGAAGAACTGGCGGTAAAGCTGAAACTCCAATACTGAAGTGAGAATTGACTGAAGGGAAAAGTTGACTCATTGGAAAAGACTCCAATGCTGGGACAGATTGGGGGCAGGAGGAAAAGCGGACGACAGAGGATGAGATGGCTGGATGGCGTCACCGACTTGATGGACGTGAATTTGAGTGAACTCCGGGAATTGGTGATAAACAGGGAGGCCTGGCATGCTGCGATTCATGGGGTCACAAAGAGTCAGACATGACTGAGCGAATGAACTGAACTGAATTCAATTCAACTTTCCAAGCTATCTCATGGCTATAGTCAAGAGATGGATAGACTCCAGACTGGACATTTAAAATCAGCCAGCCCCTCTTAGCATTTCCAGAGATAAGAGAGTAATTTACAACGAGACCCGTATTTGCTTTTGGAAATAGCAATAACAAAACAAACAGGGCAGACAGCAAGTCTTTCTCTCTTTTTAACACTTCAAGAGAATAAGCATGGCAAGGACAAAGAGAAGCAAAGGCCCTTCAAAGTACAAGATAAGGGAGACACTACACATGTCCAGAAAAGTCAAGGGATAACTCCAGGCCAAAAAGGGTCTTGCTCTTCCCATCTTGGGAGATTCCATCTTGGGAAATCCATCTTGGTTAAGGGATGCATGAACACCCCGGGGGGGGGTCTCATGGTAAGTCAGGTGTGGAAAAAGAAATCAGGTAACTGGCCTGAAGGCAAAGACCCAGCAGAACTGCCTTATATAAATAACTAATGGAGGCCTGGAGGCCTGGCATGCTGCACTTCATGAGGTCGCAAAGAGTCGGACATGACTGAGCGACTGAACTGAATGTCCCTTCAGTGTGTATCTCCTCACCAAGGGGAACGCCCACACCCTTTCCCTTAGGTTGTGCATCTCAGCCTTGCTCTCAACTAAACAATTACTCTACATAATCTCCCACTTGTTGCTGTGTTATCTCTAATAATAAACTTTGTACCTAACTTTACAGTTTCTGCCTCCATGATAAATGCACTTTTCCCTGGGGAGGAAAACAGGGGAAATTAGCTTCTAGCCTCTAGCCCCTTGGTGACTAGGATTCCTAGATTTTAATCAAGCTCAGTTCAGTTCAGTTGTTCAGTCGTGTCCGACTCTTTGTGACCCCATGACTCGCAGCACACCAGGCCTCCCTGTCCGTCATCAACTCCCAGAGTTAACTCAAACTCACGTCCATTGAGTCAGTGATGCCATCCAGTCATCGCATCCTGTGTTATCTCTTTCTCTTCCTGCCCTCAATCCCTCCTAGCATCAGTCTTTTCCAATGAGTCAACTCTTCACATGAGGTGGCCAAAATACTGGAGTTTCAGCTTTAGCAACATTCCTCCNAAGTCATGTCTGACTTTGCGACCCCATGGACTGTAGCTCATCAGGCTCCTCTGTCCATGGGATTTTTCAGGCAAGAATACTGGAGTGGGTTGCCATTTCCCTCTCCAGGGTCCTTTCCCAGTTTTAAACAAGCCCATTGTTCCATGTCCAGTTCTAACTGGTGCTTCTTGACCTGCATACAGGTTTTGTAGGAGGCAGGTAAGGTGGTCTGGTATTCCCATCTCTTTAAGAATTCTCCACAGTTTGTTGCTCAACACAGTCAAAGACTTTTAGCATAGTCAATGAAGCAGGTGTAGATATTTTTCTGGAATTCTCTTGATTTTTCTATGAAAAATATTCCTTTACCTTTTCTAAATCCATCTTGTACATCTGTACTGTTAAAGCCTAGCATGAAGGATTTTGGACATTACCTTGCTAGCATATGAAATGATTGCAATGGTGTGATAATTTGAACAGTCTTCAGAACTGCACTTCTTTGGGATTGGAAGGAAAACTGACCTTTTACAGTCCTGTGGCCACTGCTGAGTTTTCCAAATTTGCTGGCATGTTGAGTGCAGCACTAGAACAACACCATCTTTTAGGCCTTGTAATAGCTTAACTGGAATTCCATCACCTCCAGTAGCTTTGTTCATAATGATGCTTTCTAAGGCCCACTTGACTTCATACTCTAGATTGTCTGACTTCATACTCTAGGTTAGTGATCACACAATCATGGTTATCTGGGTCATTATGGTCTTTTTGTATAGTCTTCTGTGTATTCTTGCCACCTCTTCTTAATCTTCTTCTGTTAGGTCCAAACCATTTCTGGCCTTTATTGTGCCCATCTTTGCATGAAACATTCCTTTTGGTAGCTCTAATTTTCTTGAAGAGGTCTTTAGTCTTTCCCATTCTATTGTTTTCCTCTATATTTTTGCATTGTTCACTTATAAAGTCTTTCTTTCCTCTTCTTGCTATTCTTTGGAAGGCCAATCAAATGGGTGTATCTTTCCATTTCTTGTTTGCCTTTCACTTCTCTTCCTTTCTTAGTGCTAAGGCCTCCTCAGACAACCACCTAGAGCCACCATCAATAGGAGAATATTGGAACGCACCAAAAAAAAAAAAAAAAAAAAACCCATGTCCAAGGGCAAAGGTGAAGTCACCACAAGACTGAAGGAAGGGAGGAGCAATCGTATTTTAAAAGAAAATCTCATACACGCCAAAGATCCTCGGAGGGTACAAACAAAACCTTGTGTGCATTAGGACCCAGGGGATGGAGCATCGACCTCCACAAGAAACTGAGTCAGACCTACGTTTGAGTGTTTGAGTGTTTCCTGCAAACTCAAGGGTCAGTAGTGGCCATGGGGATAAGGGTCCTGCAGCAACAATCCTGGGAAATATGGTGTGTGGTCCTCCTGGAAGAGGCTGTCAATAGCACCACCAGAGAGCCACCAAGCAGATGACCCACAACAAGATAACAATTATAGCAAAGAAGTTATCACACTGTGGCAAAAGTTCTAGGCTCCACAACAGATTTCCCAACTTGGGGATCCAGCAAAGGTATTGAGAAACTCCAGAGAGTTTGAACAACAGTAGGATTGAGGAGCCTGAAAGACTGCAGTCCATGAGGTTGCTAGGGGTTGGACACAACTGAGCGACTTCACTTTCACTTTTCACTTTCATGCATTGGAGAAGGAAATGGCAACCCACTCCAGTGTTCTTGCCTGGAGAATCAGGGACAGGGGAGCCTGGTGGGCTACCGTCTATGGGGTCACACAGAGTTGGACATAACTGAAGTGAATTAGCAGCAGCAGCAGGATTTGTTTACAGAATCCAGTAGGACTGGGTAGAGACTTAGCTGGCACAAACAAAACCTATGCATACAGAAAGAGTTTAAGTTTCAGCAGGCAGTTAAAGAACTGGTGAAGACTCTGCTCTTGCTTTCCTTAAGCCTTATGCAACAATGTATCTTGTCTGAGAACTGGCCTTTTTTTAGTACCTGAACTAAGGACAACACAGCACAATGTGTTACTTAACCTGGTGGGCTACCGTCTATGGGGTCACACAGAGTTGGACATAACTGAAGTGAATTAGCAGCAGCAGCAGGATTTGTTTACAGAATCCAGTAGGACTGGGTAGAGACTTAGCTGGCACAAACAAAACCTATGCATACAGAAAGAGTTTAAGTTTCAGCAGGCAGTTAAAGAACTGGTGAAGACTCTGCTCTTGCTTTCCTTAAGCCTTATGCAACAATGTATCTTGTCTGAGAACTGGCCTTTTTTTAGTACCTGAACTAAGGACAACACAGCACAATGTGTTACTTATGAATATGTTTTTCTTAGGTTCTATGTTAATGATTGTAATTGTAACAAGTCTTGCCTGCAAACCTGTTTCTCAAGAGTTGTACCCCTGATTACATAGCAATAGTATATCTTGCCCAGAAACCTTGCCTGAAAGCCAGTCTTCCTGGCTAAATTTATGCCAAAGTTATCTCAGAATGTATGCCTCAGGAAAGTTCTAATGGAAACTACAAAAGAGAGGCATTCTTTTTATCTATTCTCAGGAGCAGTTGAGAAGTATATAAGGCCCTACTTAAACTAGTGAGATAGATACTCCCCTATCCCCTTCTGATATCTATGTCAGAAGCTTTCTCTATCACTTCACTTTAAATAAAAATGTGCACAAAATTCTGAGTGATTGAGATTGTCTTTGATCCCAAAGTTAAATCTTTTCCTTCAGAGACCAGGAATCCAGCAGCACTGTTCACTTTAAGCTATTAGTGCTGAAGAGGAAAATGAAAAGTTACACCCAGCTAGAAATAACTTCATGATGGTTCTGCTCTCCAAACTCAGCTTGCTCCTTGCAACTCAAATTGATCCTAGCAAAGTAATATAAGTTACATAGTTTCAGGAAAATGGAAACTTAAAAACAATGCTAAGAGTTGAAATTTACCTCACTCATCCTTGTCCTACTTTTGCAATACTCAACCACTGTAATCATGTTTAACCATGTTTGTTTGAGTAGAGGTCAGGCATCCCTGCTGCTGTGTCCTAGTTTAAACTAGCCTATTAACAGTCAGAACTGCCCATTATAGTCTGAGATCATGCACTACCTATGAAAAGTATGTAACCCTTGTTCAAGGATCAGAGTTGGAAATGTTAACTCCTCTGGGCCCACCAGTGCAGTAAATCTGAATTCTCCAGGTCTCTAGAGCATGGTGCCTGGTTTTTCTGCAACATTTCCGGAGGCCCCAGGAGAGATTCCAACAGCACAGGCCCCTTGAGCCACCAGATGGATGGCTTAGCTGGGCTGGAGTGGAGGAACTCTGAGACTAACAAGGAGGCATGCCACCTGATTGTTTTCTGGGTACTCTTTTGGACTGGCTTTCTGACTCTCTGCACAGCCAAGCTCACCAGTCATTCAACCAGTAACTCTGGATGGATCAGCTCATCAGTAACAGCCAGTATAAGGTAAGGCCTCGGGACACAAAACCAGTCAGGTCTTATGGCCTGAAGGAAAAGCAGCTTAATCACCTCCTGTAGCTTTGTTCATAATGATGCTTTCTAAGGCCCACTTGACTTCATACTCTGATTGTCTGGCTCTAGGTTAGTGATCACACAATCACTAGTAAATTTTAACTTTTCCCTTTGTTCCCTGGGATGCCCGTAAAGAGGTCAGAAGGCACTGATCTCATACCTGTGTTTTTAATGGCACCTCTCATGGCAGATTGATTACAGGCTGGGGAACAAATCATGATTGGAAACAATTTTTTTACAATCTCAGGCTGGTTTCCACACCTTCTCCAGGGAATCTTGCAGACCTAGGAATCAAACCCGAGGCTCCCGCATTGCAAGCAGACGCTTTACTGTCTGAGCCACCAGGGAACTAATGTATTATGTGTTTACCCCAAACTCTGTCTTCAACTTGGTTCTGCCTCTTGGCTCAGGACCTACTTGACAAACAAGTATGTTACATTCAGATATTGTTCCCCTAATCTATGTAAATGAAACTATTTGTATGGTGATCTGCCCTTCTTCAAGATTCAAGTTAATCATTTTATGGCCCAGGATGAACCATTTGGTGCCAAGATTATCCCAAAATACATCTTATGGGTGAGGGGCCTGGTGCCATTCTGAGTTTTAAGACATTCCTTTCTTTCATTAGCAGGGGGCTACTCCTTGAAGGTGCCCCGTTCTGAGGCCTATCTCATAAGCTTTCTCTATCTCCTTTATACTTTAATAAAACTATATTACCCAAAAGCTCTGAGCGATCAAGCCTCATCATCTCTGGCCCCGGATTGAATTCTTCTCCTCCGGGGGCCAAGAATCCTGGCGTCTTTGCATGATTCAACAACAACCTTTCATCTTGGGGGCTCATCCAGGATCCTTGAGGACAAGGTAAGGATGCTTGGAGCTCTAGTTCTTTGTTCTCTTAGTGAACATATTTTCTGCTGTGCTTTACTAACTCTATGGTGTGCTCGTGTGAATGACTGACACACCCTGCGCAAAGCAAGTGGGGTCTGCGGTTCCATGGTGATCTCATACGGCTTATGGCAGAAAACTGTTGGGGGTTTATACCGACCTGACAATGCAAGATGACCGACACCCAGCATTGGGTGAAGGTTTATACTCTCAACAAGGACCAGCAGTTTGACAACCGGGGCACCGGACATGTGTCGTCCAGCTACGTGGAGTGGCTGAAGGGCATATCTCTGCTTGTCAGGGCCAAGAGTGATGAAAGACACCATATGATATCACGAGGAGCTATCCTACGTTGAAGGTCAGGAATGGTGGTGGTAAGGAGATACCCCTCGTCCAAGGTAAGGTGCAGTGGCTGTGCTTTCCTGGAACAGCCGTGAAGAGATACCCCATGCCCAAGGTAAGAGAAACCCAAGTAAGATGGTAGGTGTTGCAAGAGGGAATCAGAGGACAGATACACTGAAACCATACTCACAGAAAACTAGTCAATCTAATCAAACTAGGACCACA